>ML180332.1:0-18522 GCA_004369135.1 Dendrothele bispora CBS 962.96 | reverse complement strand
TGATGCCTTCCATTTTGTTGTCGGTTTGAATTTCCCCTTACAGATAGTTTCCTCTTCTTCTGAAACTCCTTATCGGCCTACAATGATCGTATGTATGGTGTCTGTTTTGTGATGTACGATGACCTGAAGTCGTAAGTAGTACATATTCCAAACCTTTCGTCAATGCAAGGGGCCGCAATCAGTGATTACGATCAGATTGCCACATCCGCCGAAAGGCTGGGGAAGAAATCACCATCCTGAAACATCTTGTATTGGCCCCGTGTAAGGTATGTAAGGTAGGCGTTCCTCGGTTGAGTTGTTCACAAGTGTAAAGACACAGCTTTCGGTATTACTGACATAGAGAGCGCTTGCTTCGGGTCCCTCGTCAAACAGGAAAGGGACATTTAGCCATCGAATGTCTCGCACGACGATCCCCGTCTTTCTTTTGTTCTCTTCTCTTACGCTTTCCTGACCAGAAACCCATGAGATGGCGCCTCTCGGTGGTAAAGGGAATGTTTTCCAGTGGGTGAGTACGCACGTCTCTTCTGTTCCATCTTCCTTGGCTGAAATGTTCCAGTCTATCCTCGGTAGTCGTCAAAAACCTTCTCTTACCATCGGCCTTTCTACTGGCGGTCTCTGTCAGTTTACTTCATTCGACCAGCCAATCCCTCTTTCACTAACTTTCACGCAACACCTCGCCGTTTTCAGGGAATAATTCTCCGCTGACCACTCAGCCTCCCTTAAGACAGGATGCATGTTCATGTCCTCCGGGACACTATTCGCTCTCATGTCTCCATCGACTGTAAGTTGTTTCGTAATGTGAATCATGATACTCACTGATCTTGTTAAAGATGGTCACAATGTGATTCCGGTGGCGCGATGTTAGAGCGGAGGTAGGTAGCTGTACTAGGTACTCGCAATTCTTTGTCACTTATTGTCCATCTCTAGAACTTTAGATCAGGCTCTTGGTAACTATTCAAGCTTGTCCAAAGATGGTTTAATCATGACCGACTTTCCTCCCAGATCTATCGTATTTGGAGAATCACCAGCTGAACGTCGTCAGTTAACATTCCACAATCTAAATTTACAATCATTCTTACACTTCTTCAGGACTCAGGGAATCTAGACCAAGAGATAAGTGAAGAGATAGCAAATACAGGTGTGACTCTCGATAGTTTCTTGAAGAAGTGCTGAGAATGCTATGCTAGGTTCCACGAGATATCTTAATGTGCACTCGACTTCAACCTTCTCAAAACGGTCGTCTTCTATGAACACTCCCGCACTTGCAGGCGGCTTGATCGGGGGAATCGTCGTAGTCCTGCTAATCATACTATTCGTGGTTATCAGCATGAAACGTAGGCAGAATAAGGCAAAAATGGCGCCTTCCTCATTGTACAAAGCCACACATGCTGTGCACGTTTTTGATGGCACTCCTTCGGGGCCGCGTAGAAGCCAGTACATCGACATTCGTCCAGATAAAGCTCCCAGTCAGGTAAGTGATGTATTTGCGTCAACTCGTAAACACCTGATTTTCAAATACGACCTTCCAGAGTGCTGAAATATATGGCATTAGGCCATCATTAAGCGCAGACTCAGATGAACCTTTTGTAAGTTGTGCTGGCACTCCTTCGAATTGATCTGATCCTCATCCTCATTCTCATTAGAATCCGTACGACCAGGACGTAAACCTTACCTCACCACCTAGGGCACTCACACCTCTCCGATTAGATTCAACTCAGTATGACCGTGTACCACTACGAGACTGACATGAGATCACATAGTATTTATGTATCAAGAAGTTGTATACAATAGAGGACACATTGGATTCATGGACTCACACCAGAAGTATAAGAGGAAAGCAATAATACATTCAGATGTCGGTACGCTAGGTGACCGACGACATCCACTAAGATTCTAAGAATGATCAGCCAAAGAGCGCATCTTTGAATCTTAGGCACCTGAGATGTTGGACTGCTATAGAGAAGGGCAGTCTAACATGTGGTTGAAAGGCACCTGTAGTTGTTAAAAGATGAGAAGAAATTTTGTTGGTCCGATCATTTATAAGTGGACTTTAGGGCAGGGTGTTCATGTCGTCACTCCCTTCAAAGTCCGTTGAACTCGTATCTCCGTCAACAACTATGTTTGTCCCTTTGCTCTTCTTCCAATGTAGGTCGTTTTCGCCGAAAGAACTGTTGCCCATGCTTCGGATAGTCGAAACTGTTCGAGATTGTCTGTTGAAAAATCATCAATCAGGATTCTGTCTGGGTGCCTGACCTGACCGAGCTTATTGGCAGAGACACCATTGGTGGTCTGACATACCTGCTGTCGCATCCTGCGAAAATCTTTTTCTGAACGGACACCTCTCCTTCTCGTACCTTGAAGAATCCAGGGGAGATATTCAACAGAAAACCGTAACAGGGCGCGAACTGTCACTGGTCGAAATACAATTCCATGTTTTCCGTGCAAACAGAACCTTTGAACAGTACCTGAGAAGCTACTTATAAAATGCCAATGAAGACTTTGTCTACCCGTTCTTCGGTCCTATGGTCTTGAAGTTGTCATAATGGTCTCAAGACTAGGATTTTGTAGAGCGACTTGTCTCTCGTTTCTCGCTGCCAGCTTCTTATATCAGGAAGTTTCCGCTCAGTCAACAGATGCGACATGTATTCTTTCCTCATTGGGATGGGTAAGAGATTCTTCACTCTGCTCCTTAAGCAACGAATAATTTTTCTCCGAAACAGTCTTTCAATTCTCATAAAGAAAGTCCTTGTCAAGTAGCATCTTCCTTGATTGGAGTGTGCTACAACACAGGTATGTAGCTAATACATCCACACGAAAGGTCATTTTAATACGATTAAACCAGGTTACAATGTTCCATCTCTTCCTGAACAAAACCACTATCTCGGACCCTCTATCGACGACAGTAACCCTTGTCAATGCAATACAGTAGTATATTCATTGATGAGTGCTTGTGGACTTTGTCAGAACCGCACCATTGCGAGGTATGCTCCTAGACACAATAATGAGAGCTTTCTAATATTCAATCTAGTTGGAATGAATGGTCCGCTAACTGCGCCTTGGTCTACACGAGGTGAGTACCGTCAGAAAACACATCGAACGTTGACATAGATCACCTATTTAGCTATCCCGAGCCGATACCTTCCGGAACCGTCGTTCCCGGTTGGGCTTACCTCGACGTCAAGGTTTTTATCCGTCGATTATCCATATAATATGAGAACTCATTTTTCTTTGCAGTCACAAGGAACATTCAATGCGGCCTTGGCGCAACAGGATGCAAGTAAGCTCAAGCTGGAGTCTCTGAAATATTTACGAGCTAAAAACTTTCTACTATACAGACGCAACCGAGTCTACTGCAATACCAGTACCGACTTCGACATCATCCTCAACCAGTTCCACTTCATCCGAAACTTCTACTACTTCTTCGGCCGCTCCCACCGTGATTTCCACAGCCGACGCTGCTCTCGCCGCGGACGACCGTCGAAATAAGATTGGGGGTGGCATAGTTGGGGGTGTCCTAGGCCTGTTTGGTCTCTGCGCATTATTGATATGGCTTCGACGTCGGAGAAAAACTGCCCAGAAAAATCAACTTCTACCAACTGTCAGTGAAGACTCAAAAGAGGCACTTCCTACCATTGAAATCTCCAGTGTGGTAAGTCCTTTGCTTACTGCTTGGCATGCATGGCTAATTATCGGGGCAGTCATACGCACATCAATCCCCGTCATCTGTCTGAAGTGTTGTTCGGATTCGAACTCCAATCGGATGTACCTGTAAACCATAGACTTGCTTGCATCAATTCGATTCCTACTAGCAGCTTTTGTTGTCCTTCCTTTAGTTCTGTTCACACTCTTTCTACCCTATGTTGACATCTACGCATTCATTTAAAGTCAGTAGTAAACAGAGGAAAAAAATTTAAAAATGCCAAGATATCGCACTGTCAAGAGATTCAGTCGATAGACTGATCAAGTTTCAGAGTCGTTCTGCTTTTCCCTGCCGGCGTTGAATAAAAACATCAGTACATAATAAAGTATTCTTCGGTGTTGTGGCAAAAGAGATTGTTGATCAGGACTGGGGCTGTCTCTTTCTCCCAGGCGCATATAGTACGTTACGTGCAGATTCAACAGGTGCAGCGTGACGATCCTACCGATCTGCAAAGTTACAAATCAGACTCAGACATAATCCGGTTCTCAGGAACCCAGTGGAGACATTGACGTTTCTTGCTGTTCCGTTGCCACCAATACGAAGATCGTCCGCTCAAAGCTCAAAGTAAAACTCCATTCCTTCGAACTCAATCCAGAAACGATATCCAGCCCTCGCGCTCATAGAACGGTCGTTGGCTTTTTTTTTGTGACGTCGGGCCTTTTTAACTCCATCGTCGATATCGATGTGGTCGTTGAACGAAACCATTTCTTGGCCTCTTCGAAAATGCTACCCACAGTCTCAGGAACATTTGACCCTTCGCGTCAGTCCCATTGAATGTGACGGCGCAGTCATATGCGAAACTTCAATACATCAGCATCAGACGAAACTACGAAACTACGATTACTAGATTACCGCTACTGGACATGTATATCGGTCTGCGAATTTATAATTAATTGAGTCTTGGGATACGCATACGTGTACGAAAGCAAATAAAACCGCTCAATCAGGTTTATACAGGGGTATGAGACTTCCTTAATCTGCTGCTCCCCTCAGAAACTCCCTCTCCATCTCCGACATCGACCAATGTGTCTTCGAGGACGTGCCGAGACCTGTTCGTGTCGATATCGGCTTCAGCGTCGGGTGGGCTGACGTTGGCGTCCGGAAGGCGTACAAGGCTGATAAACACCAGAGATAAAAACACCGAGGTGACAGATACGAAGAATATCGTGCGAGGGAAGGTGGCGACAGTTTTCATGTAGACCAATCCATAGATCGCGGGACTGAATATCTGAGAACTGTGAGGGAATTCAGAACCATTGCAGGATTGGAGCTACGAAAGAGCTAACACCGACCTCAACGCTTGTACCACACTCAGCGCCCCAAACAGCTTACCAGACTCGGTCCCACCTCTCCGATTGTACAATTCGACAGTGACACTTTGAATTGCGGGTGAAAACCCAGTTCCAAGAGAACCCAACATGCCGAAAAGAAGAAAAGACACAGAATTTGTAGCGAAACCCATGAAGCCATGGGCGATGACCTCAACAAAAAGAGAGGCACGAGCAATCTTGAGGTCAAATGAACTTGAATTAGGCTCCGTCAATCGGGAAGGAGAGTGGGAGCGAGTGCGAGAACGCCGCGCATTATCTCTTCCAAGGAGAGGCTCTTCTTCGCCACGACGGGTAGGAATGGGTTTAGCCTTGAAAAATTTTATGGCAACTGCACCAATCGCAATGTGAACTAGCATGTATTTTTGTGATCCATTAAAGACACATACGTGGCAGGATCACTGCGAGGGTTAATGCTCGGGATGCACCTGCAAGACTAGATGAAAATGAATGACTGCCGAAAGAAACTGATAATAAGCAACATACGTCAGCAAATACCCCATCTTTATATATCAAAATAATTCGCGTCAGAAAAGGTCTGGTTACTCTCAAAAAAAGAAGAAAACGTACGGTTTCCGAAGTCCAATTGAAGGTAGCAGCAGCATACTGGAATTTATATGTATAAGATCCCTATAATAATGCGTGATGTTAGTGGAAATCTTGAACGAAATTTATCCGATTACCATAATGGACAAAGCAAAAGCATAGCCAATGGCAATGAAAGTCAGATTCCAGTCTCTCGAAGATTTCTTGAGCAGACTTGTCTCGTTTGGAACCACTGTTGGGGCAAAGATGGTCAATGGAGTCAAAAATCCGAAGATTCCCTTCATCTTGATCAACCATGCAGTCGTCCGATTAGCTTGCGCTTCCTGCATACGAGCTTCAGCAACCTGCCGCTTATATTTGGCCCTTGCCACCTCCATCTGCGTCCTTGAAAGGGATTCAGGTACGACAAACCATATCATACATGCATAGATGAGATGTGAGACAGTGGCGACGTAAAACACCGAGATAGTCTTGTGAGTAAGCCGTATGAGTATGCCCCCCAAGGTAGGACCAATAGAGAACCCGAGGAAGAGGAAACCAAGACTCAGAGACAAGGCGCGAGACCTAATTTATTGACATAATGAGACCGGAGGCTTTGTATTTCACACAAAGCTTACCGTGTAGCTGGTGTTGTCGTATCTGCCATATATGCTGCACTCCTTTCAGTGGGTTTCACCGTGAATGTGATGTCATGTCACCTACCGTGCATAGCCGCAATGGCACTTGTAGTACCTGAATGAAGTATTTGGGATAGAATGTAGGAACAGAGTCAAAGGACTTACCACCCAAAGACCCCTCCAGTAAAGGGCCAATGATAAGGAACCAGTAACCACCTGGTAATTGTCGTTGAAAGAAATAAACCAGGATAAATGCTGCATCGGTCACAATTAAACCAATAACAGTGATCCCCATGATCTTGGTGCGACCATGGCGATCAGAGAACTGGAGGATACTCTCGGTGGTAGAACTTAGGTAGTAGCACTTTCCTACTTACAGATCCCCACCACCCGGTAGTTAGGCAACCCAGAATCCCCATACAGAGGGCCATTGCTATGGATTGTACTTAGGGCAACTGAATTGCAGACGACTCGGAGGAGGTGACCTTACTTGCAGATAGTCTGGCCACAGCAGCTTGGACGACGGGATCGACCGCACAAAGATTTGGTTTTGATCCGGGATCAGCAAAAGATAAACCGAGGCTATCAAATATCTCCGGTTTGTGCTGGGCACATGCCAACAGCGTGTATATCTCCACTTTTGGAGCAATGGTTGCAGCCATAGTGATACTCGTTAGAGGTAACATGCATATCAACCTGCGAACGAGATGTGATACAGCAAATATGAGAGCAACGAGCAGACTTACCACCATGGTGAAGGCCTTTTCCACCATGGAAGAAGTCGAGCTTCAAATTCATTCGAGGGAGCAAAGCCAACTTCTGGCTCTGTGAGAGTCTCTTCAGCTCGATGATGGTGGGGATGAACGAAGTCGTGCAAAAGTTCGGTTGCTTCCTCACTGACGGCGCCATCGACGAGAATTAGATTCTCCGGACCAGAAGGAAAGGGGGGAGTGCTCGAGTTTGTTCGACCATGGGGTGGGCGAGACATTGGGATAAGAGAGTAAGGGATTACCCACTTATAACTGGCTGAATAATTTTGGGTTCTGTTCGTGTCATGGACATGAAGTCACCATGTACGCTAGATTTTGCCGCAACACGCGTAATTTCCGGGGCGTATCTTGGGAATAAACATTGATAAGATAAGATCATCGTTGTTTATTGCTTCCTTCATCGATTCATGGTCGGTCTCTCCGTCGGAATCTCTCCCAGTAGTTTCTGATATTTATTGTAGTCTCACACTGTAGATATCCCCCAATCCATCAAGGATACTCTCCGCAAGTTCAGGTTCGCCCGTCGAAATGAAGGAAGTGCTGCCCTGGTCATCAAGATCAACAAGCAGAAACTCGTTATGGAAGAGGTAGAGCAGTTCGATAATATCAGCATCGAGGAATTGGCTGAAGGTGAGTCTCAAATTCACTTTCCTATCTTACTGTTTTCCAAGCTGTTGTTTGTAGAACTGCCTGAGAATAGTCCTCGCTATGTCGTCTTGAGCTACGAATTGAACCATTCCGACGGAAGGAAGTCGTTCCCTCTTGTACTTATTAACTGGGCTCCGACTACCAGTGAGATCAGTTTACTCACCCTGCACGCTAGTGCCCTTTTGGATTTCCAGACTACGGTATGCAATAGGTCTGTCGAATGCGTCTTGCAGCTCACAAATCCCCACCTCTCAGGCGGATGTTAGCAAAGTCATTGAGATAAGGGAAGGCCCAGAAGGCTTGACGAAGGAAGTTGTTGATTCGAAATTACTCGGAAAGTAGTTGTAAGGAAACAAATGATACAATACATGTATATTATCAGCGAAAGGGACCAATACATCGTTACTTGCATTCTCGCTGACTTGAAAGACTTGGATTCATATTCTACTTATGACGTAGCATTGTCGTTGTCGTTGTCGTAGTACTTCTCAAAATTGAATCTGTCTTCGCTCACAACACGGGCGCACAGCGATACTAGTGAAACATCCATCGTCAACATAAAAAGCAGTACATAGGGGTTGAGCCCCGCATAGTATCCACAGGTGCACCACTTTGAAACTAATGAATGAAATTAAAGACCAGGCTCATGAATGAAGTAAAAACATCAAATGTCTAGTGTCCCGAGTAGAGTATGGGTGAAGGAAACGGTCCCAAAATTCCAACGCATTAATCAACATCAGGAATCTTTCAAGGCAATTGCGCGACACTTCGGAACACTTAGATGTATTGCGAGAGCCAACGGAACCCTGTAGGGAAAGCAGTTGAGAGAGGTTTGACAATCCAACATGGACGACATACCTTCACCGTAACCTTGCCTTTGCACCACCGAGCACATGAAGATCTCAATGGGGCGGATGTCGCTGAGAGGGACCTTGCCCTGATAATGCACGTCAGTAGGTTCTCATCCATAATGATATCACCACGGACCTTGCCAGTGGTTTGATAAAGACCAAGTTGGTGCCTAAGTTCTTCCTCGCTAACGGCACCTGGTGCATCAATCTTGTTCCCGAGAATCAAGAAGGGGACCTTGGAGAGTTCTTCAATCGAAAGCAAGGCATCCAGCTCGGCCTTGGATTCTGCAAACCGTTCGAATTCAGCACTGTCGACCAAGAAGACGATACCGTCGACTTCAGGGAAGTAGTCGCGCCATAGACGACGGGCCTGTTGGTGTCCTCCCAAGTCATATGTAGTAAATTTGACGTTTCCAATGGCAAGTTCCTCAGAGGCTGAAAAGAGAATATGAGTAAGGGATGACGATATGAAAGACGTGTCTTGGCTGACTAGGGTGGAGAGTAGGCTGAAGGGTCGCTAATCTGTCGTTTTTCAACATGTGGAGGAGAGTCTGTAGGAGAGCATTAGCGGCACGTTGCATAGAACAAGCAGGAATACTCACTGTCTTTCCTGCGTTATCAAGACCGAGGAACAGGATTTTGGCATTTTTATGCAGCAGACCTAACATAACTCGTGAGCAAGGGAATTTAGAAGGTAGTTGCGGTATTACCAAGTTGCGCAAGGACGTCCCAGAACCAGTTAATGATGAACATCTCGTGTAAGAAGAACCAGTATCAAACTGTGCGGGCGTATGAAGGAAAAGGTAAAGTGGAGGGTGTGGAAAAGACACGTCACGTTGTTCAGAGTAATTTCCTAACTTGAGTCCGAGTCCATGGCTTCTAGGCGCGCTGACCCTTCACGCGATCCGTATGTACACTGCACGGCGAGCGTAGTCACAGCACTGATTTCTGGAGAAAACACTGCATAACACCGATGTCGATGAATTCTACACATTTAAAAATACTATCCCTCAATTGCGAGTTTGATACAAAAAAAAATGCGAGAAAACGATTATATTTTTGTGTCTGTAGGAAGGGTCTGACACTCACATCACTACGAATGAAGTGAGTAAGTTCTATAAACCAATCACAATTCCTCTCTGCAAGACCGAATCGCTACAACCTATGTAGAAAGTGGTAGACTGAGCACTGTCTTTGAGGTTGCATAGAGAAGAAGGATGGAAATTTTTGATCTTTATACCGATATACACGTGACCTAGTGGTAGTCCATGGACCTCAAGCCTTGTCTCTTTTCGTCACTCTGTACAATTCTTCTACCAACACTGGCTGGCACCGCCAGCCATGACTTCACTTACTCGTCTTTTACGACACACACCTGCATACAGCAGGCCATATTCCTCCTTTTTCTCCTCTAAAGCGGGTGGAGGCCGGTATTTCAACTCGGCGAAACCCAACAAATCTGTGCCCAGTAGTGCGGTTAAGCAGAACGATGGCGATCGACCGTCACCTACAGAACCTAGTACAAATGCAGCGATGAGCGGGGAGACTCAGAATGGGAAACAGAAGGATGTCGTCGATACTCCACTCTCTCGTCAGGCCACGTTTGTCCACCCTCCTCTCCACCCAATGATAGGCGTCAAGGACTTTAACTTGCATCAATTCTTCTCTCTACACCGACCACTTCTTCTCCTGTCGGAACCTTCGTCTATTTTGGCTAGTGCTCCGCCTTCGAGTGTATCTTCTCTGAACGATCCCTCTCGCCTCGTGGAAAGAAAACCCAAAGTGCCAAATCTCTTTGACAATCCTCCAGAGTCCTCTCTAGAAGGTGATGCAGAAGCTGCTCGACAGCTCACCTATACGTTGACGATGAACCGTGCCGGAGCTGCTGCTGAATGGGAGGCGACTTTGAAGCGGCTGGGATTAGATGTCACTGAGGACGCGGATAGAGTGGGCTTGCAAGAGCGATTAGACAAGGAGATCAGGGATGTATTAATGGATAGCACCAAACGCAAACGTAGAAAGAAGATGAAGAAGCACAAGTAAGCATTAGTCTTATAGTCCTTAAAACCCGTAACTGACTACCTTTTGATCTCTAGGCTCAAGAAACGAAGAAGAGTGCGTATGATTTTTCCCTATGCTTGTTCTAAACTAACTTCTCTTGTCACAGGCTACTCGCTCTCAACGTCTGAAGCTGCGGTGATTTATGTGGTTGTGATCGTTTTTGTTGTCGTAGATGAACTGAACAATTCTGTCCTGCATACAATTTTACTGCCACCGTTGTTAATATCATCATTACTCTACTTGCACAGTCCTTCCCCAAAATTAAAATAGGATTAAGTTATGTGTGATCCACAACCACCGTATAAATTAGTTAAGAATGTCCTGTAGCTGCGTTAGCTATGTAACTGTGACAATCTCACCCCTACCATCCTTTAAAATCACCAGTTCACACTCGATTTTCTCTCCAGTATCGAGACAGATGACATCGGTCAGGTCAGCTACACTGGTGCGAATTAGCCTCTTTTCGAAAAATGAACGACCGAGGACAACATCAAAGTGAGGTTCCTCCGACAGATACACAGTCATCATCGTAGGCTTGGGTCCTTTTGCATCGGCCTTGGACCGTTTCGTTTTTTTGGTTGATCCATTTGTTAAGGGCGTTTCGGAAGGAGCAGGAGCCGAGGAAGCAGACGGTGTAAGAGTGATCGGCCAAGTACCAATGTTGACGAGCCCACTATAACCATAATGTCCAGGGGCAGCGTCAGCAGGTATAAATCCATGTTCCAAAGCAAACTTGCGAGAGATGTAGACATGGCTATAGCTTGACTTGAGCAACATGCGGACTGGACAAGTAATTAGGGACTTGATCCAAAAACGAAGAGTTGAAGAGCAACCCACCGTTCTGTACAGGTCCAATGCTTCCCATAACAGTCCTTACTCCATTTTCGCCATGGAATTTGTCAAATTCTTTCTTGTGTTTTGGTACGCTATTCTTGTCATCGTCGCTGGCTAGTTTGCTCCTTCTGCTCTTCTTCGACTTACGAGAGGGGCGTAGGGAGGGGCTTCCAGCAGTGGAAGGAGATCTCGAAGAACGTGCTCGTGACTGGTTGAAAATATAATAGGATGGATTTTGGTAGTCAGGGGGTGCAGGAAGGGGATGAGAAGGATTGTGGAGGTGTATGATTGGTGGCCGTGTCACACCATTCGAAGAACGCCCAGAGCTCTGAGTTTCGATAGTTACTGGGTCATTTTCAGAATGATTCTGTTGTTGTTGTTGTTGTTGTTGCTGACGCCAGGCGAAGATAGTGTAGTCGGAATCTTGAGTGGATGGTTTCAGTGGGGTTAAACGGATGTGAGGGTGCGACACACCGTCGTCAAGGTTCCATATTGTGCTATTGAACTCATATTTCAACCAGCCTGGACCAACACGTTCTCCTTGATATGATGTATGCACCTTGCGTGTCAGCTTGTCGCATAAAGATTGCAGGGAATCTTGAGTTACTAGTAGGCGTGTTGGTGTTACTGCAATGTACAAAGAATGTTTGAGTTATAGCATCAAGTAACACTTACTAGAATGTACGACTGCAAACGACGAAAATGGAGTGTGTACTTCGAGCACTGGTGGAGGTGCAGCCATTCTACGGGGTTACTGGGCTAGGTTCTGTTGGGTGGTGATGGTAAGAGTAAAGGTGTGAAGATGGGGTAATTAGGGATCCTGTTTCTTTCAAATTCTCGATCGAAGACGCGCAGCATCCTAACTCCGAACCGAATTATTTATACAACCGCATTAGTCGGTTCACCGGATGCAGAAAAACAAGGGAATCCATATTACATAGATATGTATGTACATGGTAAGTACAAGAAAACAGACTGAGATGTAGGAAAGATATGGAAACACAAGGGCGCAGCACAGCTACTGACATTCAAAATACGACAACGGCTACTTAGGAATGTTTTCCCTGGCCTGTTGCCTTATCTTTTTCCTGTGTAGAAAGTGAGTAGTTAAAATTGACGAAAGACAAAGCACATACTCGTAAGCGACCTTGTCACTCCTTTGTACAAGAGTTAGAATACCAGGTCATGAACGATCATGCAGAGACCTTACTTGAACATGGTGTAAGCTTCACTTTGCGCTGGATCGAGAACGTTGGGATCATTGAGAAGGTCTTGAATTCCAAGCAAGATCTAATGACACAATGGGTAACTTTCGTCCTGCTAATTAGGGAGTGGCTCACCTGCTTGATAGTTATGGCAGGCTTCCAAGATTTTTCCTCATCCAGAATCGATAAACAGACGGTACCAGAAGGGTAGACATTCGGGTGAAACAAAGGGGGAGTGAATTTGCCTAGATGATGGTCGGAGAAACGCTCGGAGAATCAAGAGGAGACTCACATTTGGGCGGCTTTGAAGGATAGTCTTTGTGTTATGGTCAGTATTTAGCCTAACCAACGAATCGAATGAGATAAGAACCTTCAGGGAATGTCATGGTAAGCTTGTAAAGGCCGCCTTCCCATGGTGTCTGTGAAAACGTTGTTAAATGTCAGTAAGAGCGTTATGCCAGAGACGTGCCATTTATTGGTGAAACCATCAATGAACGGCAGACTACACAGAGTAATGAACCCAGCCATGGATATGATGAGTCCAGTAGAGGCAACTCCTTTGGAAATGAAGTTCAGATACGCACGTCAGCCTTCCCGGGGATACCAACTTCCCATTCCATGAGATTCATCGAACCATCTGCAGCCTTAACAGGCTTCGCATAGAATCCCTAGAAAAATGAGTAGTCAGACCGAGTTATACGCGATGGGGTTCCATGGATGTGTTTGAAGGCAAAAGACTCCCGATAACACGTCTCGCCACCGCGTTTGACATTAACAGGTTTGTTGAACCTGGATAGAATGAGATCGCAGTGTTGACTCACAAATGGGTGATCTTTCCTCCATTGCTTGCGCTCTTCGGCAAGGCGGGGTCTACAGATGCCAGACATTCTAAATGTTTGTAGAAGCTACCGGACTTGGACTTCAAAGATTGGACAGAGAGGCGTCGAGATGGCGGTTTAGTAGAATGGTGAAGAAAAAGCGTCTACCGTGACACAGCTCTGTGCTTAGTCACCATCAGCACAATTTTCGATGCAGAAATGTTAACAAGCTGAAGGTTGTCTTCTTTCCTTTCTCTTTGGCGTATAGTCATCTCGCCCTCAAGGCTGAAAGATATACATGCGTATAGAAACGAAGTATCACACAAGTTGCGCACAAACGTATAGACTTTAATGTGTCATGGTATTGTCATACAAGAAATACATCCCAACGTGTGAATGTAGTAGACGCCTCAAATGAGTAGCTTTTCGATGGCTAACTTGACGGTATTGATCTGCGATGACAGGTCCTTTGAAGTCCCAGTCGTAACACTCGCGGCAATGACAGGTCGGGTGACATTGCACGCACGACCGAGGGCAGCCTTGCTTGGGAGGAAGATGTAGGGAACGTTCTGCAAAAGCAAATGAGCAAGATATCACAGGTAAATACTAGTGTAACACACCTTCTCTTCACAAAGCAAAGGCAAGTGGAGGAGAATTTCAAGGGGTTCAGTGTCAGCAGTCAAGATGATAAATTCGGCAACACCACGGTTCAGAGTTTTTGTAGCTACAGAAGTTGGGTTGAGCGTCATGTCAGATCTACGGCGTACAGATACATACCCTCATTGGCACCCTTTTTCAATTGCTTGTGTTGAACGGCCTGTTGAGTGAGGTCGAGAATCTATTCGTAAGGATTCAGAAAAATCAGTAACAACTCGAATTTTGTACGAACCAAATTGACTGACCGTGTTCGTCAATTCAGCATTCGCAAGGGGGAAAGCTTTTCCTCGAGAGTCTGCCATTTTGAATTTTGTGACCTCACGTCTAGATGATCCTTGGTCGTGTAGTTGGTAAAGGAAAAGAGGTTGAAATAGGTTGAAATTTGAAAAAGCGGCTGAAATTTTGCACGTGCACTATAGAGTACTTAGATGAAGAGCTTCCCCAGAACGTCTTTTCCTGAACCATCAAATCACCGATTCACCTTATGTCTGCTCAAACGATACATTTTAGCTATGGAAGTAATATTTGGAAGGATCAAATGAAAGCCAGATGTCCCTCTAGTAGATTTATAGGCGTTGCTCGATTGCCAGGATGGTGAGTAATGTACAAGCCACCGTAACAGATTGATCATGACTTGGGGGTTGGACCAAGGCGCTGGATAATTCATACCTACGGATACGCCAACCTCGTAGCATCACCCCCCGACCATGTGTATGGTTTCCTCTATGAGCTCAGTCCGGAAGATGAGAGGATCCTTGATACGTATGAAGGAGTGCCTAGGGACTACCACAAAGAGATTCTACCTGTAGAAATCATCAAACGCGCTGGAGAGGTCTTGAAAGACCGCGACACGATAGATGCCCTCATTTACATCGATTCAGAAACTGTGGAGGATGGAAACATTCGGCAGGAGTACATTTCCAGACTGAATCTCGCGTCTAAAGACGGTGTCCAAGAGGGTATCCCGAATGAATATTTCAAAAAGTACTGGCAAAGATTCGTCCCCCCGGAAGATGCTGATCTGGATGGTGACAAGAAGCTTGTAGTCGATTTCAGCTTCGGGAGTAATTTATGGAAGAAACAGATGCAGGAACGTTGCCCTAATTCCCGTTGGAGGGGAGTCGGTTTACTCAGAGATTGGTCAGTATCGATTCTCCCCCATGCGAATTTCATTGATTTGAGGGATATCCAGGCGATGGTTCATAAACGCCCGAGGATACGCTAACATTATTCCATCCAAAGGCGATCATGTCTATGGTTTCCTCTACGAACTTGACGCTGAAGACGAAGCCGTCCTTGACCGTTACGAAGGTGTCCCTAACTCTTACGAGAAACAAGTGCATCGCGTTGAAATTATTAATGGAGAGGCGCGCGGGCAGCTGGTAGCCGGCAAGAGATTCCTGGACGTCTCGGTCTATGTAGACGTTCTTCGTTTGGAAAATGGAACCATCAAAGAGGAGTACATTCATCGCATGAATTTGGCGATCGAGGATGCATTGAAGGAAGGGATTCCCAAGGAATACATTGAAAAATACTTTCGTCCATTCCTAGAATACGGATTGAAGTACTATTCCAAGACGAAATAGATACCCGAAGAGTTTTCGAACTAGATTCACAATTCAAACAGTTTGCTTCGGAAAAGCGTAGATTCCAGCCGACGAGCCAAATGGCGGATTCCTCGACTTGATCTCCGGAAATTTTACATCGATACTGGCGGCGTCATCATACTCCGTGTCTTCAGCAAAGTTAATTGCAATGATAAACGTGTCTGGTAGCGTACATTATAAGGCAGCATGAGTAAACAAGTTAGGGGACTCACATAACTGTACAGGCAAGGTTACTGCAAGCAAACAGACTGAAAGTCCATTAATGAGTGACCATCCCGGCTTGCAAAATTGTGCGATGAACTCGTCGTTTACGCCCTTCAAACAAAGAGCGACAGCACGGTCGTTAAGAGGAGAGAAAACCATATACAGGGACGAGGCAAAAGAGGTGATGATCAAAAGGTAATGTCCTGATAGCAGTTTGGGATAGATATATAAGATTCCTCGGATTTGCGCGACTCCGCCGGCGATACTGTCCACATGTTAGTTTTATTTCGTCCAGACCTATGCTCGTAACTCACCCCAACAGTGCCAGCACTGCCAGTAGAGAGAAAGTGATGGCCTGGATTAACAAGAAGATTTCTCCGCCTATTGGAATCGTATCTGTAAAGCGGTGAGCATATTATGAACGAACAGGATCAACAGTTTGTATATTCACTCCTCATCACATCGACTTTTGTCCAAGACATAGCACCACCCAAACCACCAATGAGCAAGCTCAACATGCCAAGAATCCAAATACCAGAACGAAGACTGGAGCCACCCAAAAAGGTACGGCACCGGATGAAAGGCATTTTGTACCAGCAGAAGCCTAGGTCACTCAACCAGGAGGACGCAACGAAAGATACAAGAACGAAAGATTGTGAAGAATGAAAGTCGAAAGGGAAGAACGCTCTTAGGGTTGTTCCTGGCTGAGAAGACATGATTTTATATGTTTCCTTCCCTCTCGGCAGGAAAATGCGACAGATCGTGCATATCAGACGGTTGCACGGTGGAATAATGAGAAGGACCGGAAATCCTCCTTGCGTATAGAATCATCAGAGGCTTGTTTCCTTTTTTTGCTAGTAGCAACGCGTCATTGCTAGTACCTTCGCATCTTGGAGACTAGAACCTCGCAGTGGCTTCATTTGCGCAGTGAGAATCAGTTCAAGTTGAGATATTGGACGCAGCAAAGAAATATAGTTCAGTCTGTAATGCGGTAATCATGTCTACAAATAGACGCCCGGCAATTTGGGACAAACAACGCGTACTGGCCGCGTCAGCGGTAGAAACCCTTTCATTTATCTTTAACGATGAACTCCTTCGCAGACCGTTTCGCTATCACCGGTCCTATCGCTGAACTTCGCAAAGCTCAAGCCAATGTAGAAGATGATGAATTCTCAGATGCTGCATGGGGTTCAGAAGCAGGTTTTGGAAGTTTGGCTAAAGGCATACCTACATTCACTGTTCCGAATGTACCAGATGTGCGTGTTCCCTCCCTTACATGTATCTGACGCGGATGTTCTTATGATTGATCACTGGAAAACAGCCATCTTCATTCCTAAGATTACACACAGATGACCATGCCGATCCCAATTGCAGAATCAAAATTCAGCACGGAACGACCACACTTGCTTTTAGGTTTCAAGGAGGAGTTATCGTAGCAGTAGATTCGAGGGCAACAGCTGGAAGCTATGTTGGTATGTGATCGTTGGATTATTACTAGATTGTTTTTAAATGACATTCGCAGCCTCTGGCACGGTCAAGAAGGTCATTGAAATCAATCCGTATTTACTCGGTACTATGGCTGGCGGTGCAGGTACGCCATATTCTCTTGTCCTCCTAACCTTTTGTCTAAACGAACTGCAGCGGATTGTCAGTTCTGGGAAACATACCTAGGCATGCACTGTCGTCTTCATGAATTGCGTAATCGCGAGAGGATATCTGTATCTGCTGCTAGTAAATATCTCAGCAATCTTGTATACTCGTACAAAGGAATGGGTCTCAGTATGGTAGGTTTCTACATACTCATTCAAGTACACTACACTCAACGTTTTTATAGGGGACTATGATTTGTGGCTGGGACAAGACCGTGAGTACACCCGTAATCTGCTTCTGTTGTGGTCTGAATTGACTCCGGTACAGGGCCCCGCGGTCTTTTATGTTGACTCTGATGGAACTCGTCTGAAGGGCGACCTCTTCTCTGTCGGCTCTGGAAGTACTTTTGCCTACGGTGTCCTCGATCAAGGATACCGCTGGGATCTCTCCGATGAGGAAGCACAGGAGCTTGGTAGACGGAGTATCTATGCCGCAGGTCACAGAGATGCTTTCTCTGGAAACACCTGCAATCTCTACCACGTGAAGGAGGATGGATGGCGTTTCATTGGTGAGCATTAAACTCATACATCTTTCTAATGTCACTGACTGAATTATCTTTGTGCAGGAAACTACGATCTCTCTCAGATGCACTACGAAGGTCCTTCTGGTACCGGTTATGGTTACGATATTCGAGTCGAAGGTCGTAGCTCTGCCGATGCACCACCTGCGACTGCCGCATGATTCGCCTAGAGTTGAAAGTGATATTGGGAACAGGAACCTTGTACATTAACCAATACATATATCTTTTGTGGCCCAAAATAAAAAGTCGAGCACCGTATACATATATCCAATGTTTTTGTATCCAACCAGTGTGTGTTTTTTTTTTGCGAATCTACCACGTATAGCGACGAAAACATGGGGACGAACTGGCCAAACTAAAAGAGACTGGTGTCAAGCGAAAACAGTCCCAGTGTGGGCTACGAACACAAGAGGTTCCAGAACCGTCTTGCAATCGTAGGGTCTGGATGTTCATCGATGCACTCTTCTTCGTACTGGTCGATCAACGCCCTGTCTTTATCGAAAAAG
>ML180331.1:0-18553 GCA_004369135.1 Dendrothele bispora CBS 962.96 | reverse complement strand
GAGGAAGCAAGGTGTGTCTCTGTGCCATAGTTTGATCAAAAGGACTGACAATAATTTACAGTCTAAGTAGTACTATATCCACAGAATCTTGAACATGAGATATAGAATTAGAACCAGATATCACGTAGCAGGTATACGGTTTCATAGTGTCAAGCTTCAAGGGTGGAGAAAGTGAATAAATTACTAGGTCGAATTTTCAGGGATGTGAGGTAGTAATACAGTGATACTTCAAGTTATCGATACCACTTCATTTAACGTCTCCTTCGATTGCGTTTCCTTTCCTCGATGTCACTTCCTTGTTCATCTCTACTCCGCTTGTTACCACTCCCAGATCCTGATGGGTCCTGCAGCTTAAATATTGGATCTGCACCTCCCAACCGCCCGTCAATCCTACAAATCCTCAAAGGACGTTCCTTATCAACCAAGGCTTTATATATTGCCTTGATCTCATCTTGAGGAGCCTTTTCGATTCCGTTCTGCGTATGAGGCTCAGGAGTACCTGCTGGCCAATTTTCGAATTTGCATTTGTGTTCTTGGAGAGTTTTGAAAAGGTTTCGCCAGGGAAGTTTACCCCCTGTTACTTGAATGTTACTAGATTCTTTGACAAGTAAAATCAAGGTCAGCAAACAAAATAGCATAAGTGTAAATGCACAGACCTAGCATGGTAATCAATTGTTTTTTGATCTCAACACGCATGTCGTCTACTCGTGGTGGTCTTGGTGGCCTGATCAATAGAGTAAGTCTGTTTCTTCTAAGATAAACACACATTCCAACCTACTTTATATTATGACCTGTCCCAGTCTCTGCTATGAAAGAAGTATTCCCCAAAGTCTGTCCTTCAGGGCCGGTGGTGGGGGAGGGTTTACTATATCAGATGTATTGGGGAAGTCATCAATTTGTTGAATATTATGTGTTGAATTTCCAGATTCCTGGAAGGGGAAAATATGTCCATTCTCCTGAGGATTGAAGTTGTCCACTGGCATAGTGAAGAGATCTGGAGCTCTAATGGTCCTATTATGAGACTGATTGTAATCAGTCCCAGATTGATTTGGCATTGAGGGCTGAACTTGATTGAGGGTGGGATCAAGAAAAGGGTATGAAAGAGGAGGGTAACGAGGATGTAGCGGAAAAGTCTGGCCCTCAGTCTAACCAAGTTAAATTTAAGAGTCCACAATTTCTAGAATTTCATCACTCACAACATCCTGAGTTTGTGGTACTTGTGTGGCAGAGAAATTTGGATGGTTGTTGTGATATGCATAGGATGAATTACTGTAGCATTTCGTTCAATTCGGCAGTCACGGGTCACAGCCCTCAAGAATTGACCGAATTGTCACAGAAGTCACAGCAAAAATCCGGTCCTGCCGAAATTTTTTGCTGTGACCGTGAAAAAAATCCATAAAATCAGCACCAAAAAAGGAAATTTTTGCTCAGAAATGCCGAATTTTCTTAGGAGGTCACGGTCCCAGATGAAAATTACCGGAGTGCCGAAATGGTTCCACCTGTCACAGGTCACACCCCCTGCCGAATTGAACGAAATGCTACAGTATTTCCAGAGACTGAATGAAAAGGTTGAGCTGGGTTCTGCAGAGTTTTGGTGAATTCATCAATGAGACTATTGATAAAAAGTAGCTTACCTCAAGATGTTCAAAGTTCAGTGTATCATTCTCATGGTTAGAGACTGGTTCAGGTAGCTGAGCTGAGCTCTCAGGCTGTAGGGAATTTAGAGTAAGCCGCTCAAAATGATGATTTCTAATTGATTATCACTTACATCAGGCATTGAGGGACTAGAAGCTTGTGTGACCTCCTCTTCTTCAGGATTTCCAATGTTTGAGGCTTGTGGGTTTTCCTCATCTTCATCCTTGTCCTTGTCCTCAGAATATTCATTGTCTGAATTAAAGCCCAAGAATATTTCATCATACTCATTAAAAAGACCCATATCTTGGCCATTGTCAAGTGCATATTGAAAAAGGTTCTATGAAGAGGAGAGGAGCAATCATGAGTTGGAATGAATCAAGTCTGATCATGGACCAAAGATTTTGAGGCATACTTACAGAAAGAGAACTCAGTTTTTTGGTGAGTGTTATCAAATCATCATGACAAAGTGGTGGTGGCTCATTGTAGTCATCTTGATAGCGAATAAAATTCTGAAGTCATCATCCATCAATTCCAGCAAGAGCTCAACTAGATAGAATGCAAACCAACTCACTAGCTTGCTGAGTAGTCTTCTCACTCTTCCTGTCTTATCTTTGTCTGATAGGGATGGCAGAGGACCCAAAAGCTCTTTATCCACCACCAAAGAAAGATCATGAAATGCACATTTGGTATGACATGCACCACATTTGGTCCATTGTTTCCTCTCCTCACATCCAACAACAGGCACATCAGAAGCACCCAGCAGTAGTGAGTAGGCAGAGAAATATAAATTTGTGACTGAGTTTGGGCCACAGGATTCTTCTGGCCAGCACGTATGACCAGATCTCTTTAGAGCTTGATGGAATTTCTTGGAAGGTGGTGTGTTGGATAATAGTGGAGCTTCTTTGAGGAGATCACCCATGGCATAGTACGAGTCCATTGGATAGTACGGAAATTTTTCAGCAGCCAGCGGCCCCAAGCCATAAATCCTGGCTAGTATAAATAAAATCACAGCAGAAATCCAGGAAGCTGGCTCTATTGAATCAGGTTCAGAACCAAATGTTGGTTCTGAACAAGATATCTTGGATATTGCAGTTCCAGTTTCTGTCCAGTGAGGCTTCAAGTCGTCCTTGTTTCCTTCCAAAGACAGATAGAGCGATTCAGGAATGTTATCCAAGGTTTTACCAACATGTGTCCTGAGATCCATGTAATTAAATTCACTATCAGGAATTGACCAGATGTCAGTGAGCCATTCATCTACTTTGTGAAGAGTTGCCTGGTTGAAAAGGCTCTTCCCAAGGTCCAGGTCTTCATAGTAGGAAGTGTAATGGGAAAATATGTGAGGACTATCCCATATGCTAACAGAATAGCCATAGGGTTTTGATGACTTGAGCAATATATGCCTAGTAATGCCCCACAGTGCCAGTACATGGGGTTTGACAAATTCAGATCTGCCAAATGGTTGTTTCCTAACAAATTGTTTGAAAAAATGTTTTCAGAAAGTAATATAGTTTTAATTACATACTGAAATTCAAGGCATTGTAGACAAATCTTACCATCCAGAGGGATGTCTAGTAGAGGTACAGATGTACCAATAAGGGTCTGGACAGTGTTCCATGTTGACCACATCTTTTTCTTGGGGAGATCTTCCATGCAGGTATGTCCCCGGCGGTTCTGCTCCACACGGAAATGGTCCCAGGAGCGGTTGTCCATGATGAGATTGTCTTTGACAAGTCCCGGGAGCATTTCCCACCATTTTGGAATGAGAGAGGGGATTTCGCAGTTGACCGAGGAAGGATTTCGAGGGTACTTGACACGTCTAGCGGCCAGCAGTGTTTTCCAGAGAACAATAGTGAGACGCATGTGAATGGATGTGTTTTTGTGTATCGGTGAAGGTGAGAGTTTCGGAGTACAACGATTCTTCGAGTGCCGATCTATTTTTCGTGAAATGATGGGGGTGATGGACTTCCAATTGTCGTACTTTGGTTGTTTCCAAGAAGGCATCCAGGAGATTGGAGCTGGTGGTAGGTTCAAATCGTCACCATCCTCCCAAATTGACCAGATGTCGTCCGATTCCACAAGGGAGCGCCAGACTTGTTCACGGTCTGACCAACGTGCTTCTGGTGCGGCTTTGTATATACAATACCATATCCATTCAAGGCGACGTCGAGAGTCATCACGTCCTTCTTCCATAGCTTGCAGAAAGTTTTCGTCATCATTCCTACAATGATGAGAAGAACAGTTTTGACAGCTGTTATGAGGAGAGGGGTTGAATTCGAGGTTCGAGCTGGTAGAACGTGCGTCTGAGGTATGGAATCCGTTTGCAGCGCTTGGAGGATTCGCTTGAGTACCGCCAGCGAGGGGAGAGACATTCAGGTTATATGGATCGGAGAAGTCCATCGAGGCAGAGGATAGAGACAAGGGAGGACAGAGATGCAAGATTGCAGGTTGAAATAGCAGGAAGGATGGCAGTAGTCACGGTGAGACGGGTTGTTATATATTTGAGGCGCCTTTGTTAGTATTGATTGACTAATTGCTGTACAACGCATGATGAATCGATGACAGGACCAATACAGTACATCTCCGACAGCTTCGCACCGTGCTCAGAATCAGAACACCTCCTTCCTTCCATGAGGCACAGCTGTTCTCCCATTGACTGTCATTGCAACTTCGGCCACTATCTGCTCCGAGAGCAGCACGTTACTTATGTAATCGATCCAAAGCGCATCTTTCTTTCCTCCGTCGTTCACCGCCCGCTGTCAGCGTCAAGGCTCAGGATAACGACGTCTCCTCGAACTTTTACACTCTCTTTACTTGTCTGGTCTGACCTCTTCGTCTTTACAGAGAGACTACTCACGAATCCAGGAACACAGCCGCTTTTGTCTCATTTTCCCTGCCGAACATACTTTCCACCTGGAACCAACTTCCTTTTACCACCACTATTTACTACCGCATCAAAACGCGTCTCTCGAACCTTCTGCCTCGTCAAGAGAGTGCGTGCATTGTACAATCTGTCTAGTTGCACAGGCCTTTGGTCTGTATCCCGTCATCCCGTCTTTCTTTCTACTCCGTCACTTGACTCTTCGTTGGTTGTCTAGCATATTTCCAACCTTCGTCCGCTGCTCAGTGGACAAGTGGTAAAACGCACGCTGTGGCATGGACCAAGGCGTCAACAATGGGATAACCGGTCTTGACCTCAAACTCACTAGGCTAGGTGACGGGCTAATATACTTTGCGAGAGATGGTGAGTAGCCCGTCAACTTGTGATATTAACCTCACTGATCAACTCGTCATGACTCCACTCCATGTCACTGTTCTCGTTCCTATCTCTGTCCTTTTCGATAATCAGTCACCTGCGGAAAAAGCTCCACCCCAGCAATAAATCTCGCATTTGACGACGTTCCTCCCGCATGCGACTAGTACTTCATCCTCTCCTTCAACTCTACTGGTATGTACGCTTCATTTGCTAATGGGCATACCCCCGTGGGTCGATTTTCATGACCATGATGGCTCAGCGCGGGTGGATCGGGCAATGTTGTACGTCTCCAGTCATTTGGATACATTGTTTTTTTGTTTGTGCACTGAGAGTTTCCGCTCGCATTATTTTGAACTGTACCATATTTCTTGGGGACGCTTGCGGATTTCGATTTCTTCTTCATCACGTAGTTCAATATCAGTGGATATATGTTTGAGTATCTTCTAGTGAGCTGCTTGACTTCGTCTCCTTCAGTTAGAGATGATATGCGATTTCCATTTCATCGAATGGAATCACCCTCGAAGTGCAAGGATGCTCCATGCTTCTTCATGAAGACTGTTTCTATCACAACGTCGTATCTATTGATATTAGCTGTGTCGAATCGGTCCTTGGATACAATCACTTCTTTCGCTGATTCGATGCGGTAGGGTGCTGTACATTCATATGTGATTTTCGAGCGGCCTTCCTTTAGTACCGAGTTGAAGGATGACAGGGCTCTCCAGTTGGTATGCTCAGAGCTTGGTGTTTCATGCAAAATCTGGACTAATTGCGTCTGCAGTACTTCCGCTGTCAAATAGGGCTTTTGGTCCATTGAATTCGAACGAATGCTGTTAGACATCGGTTTCTAGATGTACTATGCTTTGGTCTCGTTATAGCTCTCGGGGATCGACCGGGTTTGGGTTCTAAGACTGTTGCTAGTATTACACCTCTGTCGGACGTAGTATTCATTGAACATAAGAGTCCCCTCCTCCCTCAAAATTCTTTCTTCTCTTTTCTATGGACGGCACACTCCAATTATAAAGATACATCTCACTATTCAATCTTCTGGACGTAATACACGGCGTGTATGCAAGTACTATCACCAGCTCCGAAAAGCGTTCGTCCGCTAGCGAAAATAGTTCTTAGACCGAGATAACCCTGAAGCAGGACTTTTTGAGTTCTCGATGGTCAGTTGAAGTCTTTTCATTGCATCATGATCAGTCCTTGGGGGGTCGTTCTTCTCCTTCAATTTTTCGCTTCATATTTCTTTATTCATCACACTTCCCAATGTCATTCGTTTATTCTTCCCAACCTATTACTTTATCTTTCGTCTTATGTTTTTGACGGGATTTTAACTGACAAATCACTCACAACAGCACACCCCAAGACCTTCACGCTCTGCATTTGACCTCTACCTAACATACTCAGAACAAGGACCTTTACATCTTTCCTTACTAAGCCCCTTCCAGGATACAGTCGCAATTCAAATCAGAGCCCACATCGACCACCACCTCAGCCAACGACACCCTCACCATAACACGGTGACGGTCAACTTTCTTCCCTACCCTCTTAATCCCAGCACTCCAATCCCATTCAATCAAAAACAAACTTTAAACAACAACAACATAACCTCGACCTCAAATCTGAACTCTCAATGCCCAAGACAAAGAACAAATTGCGCTCCAACCCGACCGGCAAGAAATAAAAAAGGCTCGGACAAACCTCGAATCACAAACGACTTCCGATTATCCATCCAGAACTGGAATTAAGCATGGATTTATAAGCGGCAGCAGTGATTATGACGGATGCGAGGATCATGAGGAGTTATTGAATTGAGGATTTGAGGGTGGGGATGCTTGCTCAAGTGCAGGCCCAAGCGGTGGTATAAGCACAACAACAACAGGATGGAGGAGGGAGTTGGGATGCGGGGACACAGACGATCATGAAGAGTCAGAGGGGTTAAAATAGGAGGGGAACAAACATGGATGGCTATGTACAAATCTAGGTCCGGGTATGGATATGGGCATAGTACTAGTATTTTACGTAGTCATAGTCATGGTCATGGAGGGCGGCAGTGGACATATTAGGATGCCACCTGTAGGTGTTGTTTCGGGGTCTGGAATTTATAGAGAGATATAGATTTTTGGTATACAAAGTAATAGTGCAATTCACATTCCTATCAACAAAACGGCAATATGAAGGGGTTTCAGGACACTATCACAAACCCAGATGTCACTACATTCCGAGTCTCCTTCGATTATTTTCCCTTACCCCAATATCACTTCCTTGTTCATCTCTACTGCGCTTGTTACCACTCCCAGACCCTGATAGATCCTGTGAGATAAATATCCGATCTGCACCTCCCAAGCACCCATCAATCCTACGAATCCTCAAAGGACGTTCCTTATCAATCAAGGCTTTGTATATTGCTTTGATTTCATCTTGAGGAGCCTTTTCAATTCCATTCTGTGTACTAGGCTCAGGAGTACCTGCTGGCCAATTTTCGAATTTGCATTTGTGTTCTTGGAGAGTTTTGAAAAGGTTTCGCCAGGGAAGTTTACCCCCTGTTATTTGAATGTTATTGGATTCTTTGACAAGTAAAATCAAGGTCAGCAAACAAAATAGCATAAGTGTAAATGCACAGACCTAGCATGGTAATCAATTGTTTTTTGATCTCAACACGCATGTCGTCTACTCGTGGTGGTCTCGGTGGCCTGATTGATAGAGTAAGTACATTTATAAGATAAGTAAACATGCATTCCAACCTACTTTGTATTATGACCGGTCCCAGTTTCTGGTATAAAAGGATTATTCTCAAGTGGTTGTACTACAGGGGCTGGGGCTAGGGGTGGGTTTGGTATATCCGATCCATTGAAAATGTCATCAATTTGGCCTATATGCTGTGCTGAATTTTCAGATCCCCGAAAGGGGAAAATATGTCCATTTTCCTGAGGAATGAAGTCGGCCATGGTAAAGAGATCTGTAGATTCAATGATCCTACTATGAGACTGAGTGTAATCAGTCCCAGATTGAGGTGGCATTTGAGGCTGAACTGGATTGGGGGTGGTATGAAGAAGAGTGTATGGAAGAGGAGGGTAGTCAGGATGTAGCAGAGCAGTCTGGCCCTCAGTCTAACCAAGTTAAATGTAAGAGTGCATCATTTTTAGAATTTCATCACTCACGACAACATCTTGATTTTGTGGTACTTGTGTGGCAGAGAAATTTGTCCGGTAGTTGTGATATGCATGGGATGAATTATCTCCAGAGACTGAATGGAAAGGCTGAGCTGAGTTCTACAGAGTTTTGGTGAATTCATCAATAAGACTATTGATGAATAGTAGCTTACCTCAAGATGTTCAAAGTTCAGTGCATCATTCTCATGGTTAGAGGCTGGTCCAGCTAGTTGAGCTGAGCTCTCAGGCTGTAGGGAATTTAGTGAGTAACCCAATCATTTTCTAATTGATCATCACTTACCTCAGCTATTGAGGGACCAGAAGCTTGTGTGTCCTCCTCTTCCTCAGGATCTTCAATGTCTGGGGCTTGTGTGGCTTCCTCTTCCTCCTCCTCCTCCTCTTCCACATCTTCATCTTCATCCTCATCCTCATCCTCAGAATATTCATTGTCTGAACCATAGCCCAATGATATTTCACCCTTATTAAGAAGACCCATATCTTGGACATTGTCAAGTGCATATTGAAAAAGGATCTATGAAGAAGAGAGGAGTGATCATGATTTGTAATGAATCAACTCTGATCCTGGCCTGAAGATTTTGAGACATACTTACAGAAAGCGAACTCAGTTTTTTGGTGAGTGTCATCAAATCAGAATGATTAAGTGGTGGAGCATAAAAATATGAATCCTTTTTATATCGAGGATAATTCTAGAGTGATTTTTGATCAATGACAGCAATTTGATTTTCAGACTCACTTACAAGCTGGATGATTAACCTTTTCGCCCTTCTGTTCTTGTTTTTATCTGACAGGGATTGCAGAGGACCCAAAAGCTCATCATCCAACACCAAAGAAAGATCATGAAATGCACGTTTGGCATGACATGCAGTACATTCAGTCCGATGATACCTCTCCTCACATCCAACAACAGGCACATTAGAAGTACCCAGCAGAAGTGAGTAAGCAGAAAAATATAAATTTGTGAGTGAGTTTGGGCCATAGGGTTCTTCTGGCCAGCATGTATGACCAGACCTCTTTAGAGCTCCATGGAATTTATTGGAAGGTGGTGTGTTGGATAGTAGGGCTTCTTCAAGGAGATCAGCTATAGCACTGTACTCTATTGTAGCCACAAAACTTTGGGCAGTCAATGGCCCTAAGCCATAAATCTTGGTCAGTGTAAACAAGGCCACAGCAGAAACCCAACAAGCTGGCTCTACTGAGTCAGATTCAGAACCAACACTTGATTCTGATTGAGATATCTTGGATATTGCAGCTTGTGTTTCTGTCCAGTGAGGGTCCAAGTCCATCTCATTGGAGTTCAGGAAGGTTTCTAACCAAGAAGGAATATGATCTAAGGTTCTGCCAACATGTTTACTGAGATCTGAGTTGTCATATCCATCATCAGAAATTGACCAAATGTCAGTGAGCCATTCATCCACTTTGTGAAGAGTTGTTTGGTTGAAAAGGCTCTTCCCAACGTCTAAGTCTTTATAGCGGGAAGTGTAATGGGAAAATATGGAAGGACTCTCCCATATGCTGTCAGGATAAAATATATTCTTAGTAATGAACCACAGTGCCAGTACATGGGGTTTGACAAATTCAGATCTGCCAAATGGCTGTTTCCTAACAATTGTTGAAAACTATTGTTCCATAAAGTCATATAGTGTGAATCACATACTGTGACAAAAAACATTGTGGACAATTTTTATGATTCAGAGGGATGTCTAGTATCAGTACAGATGTACCAATCGAGGCCTGGACAGTAATCCATGTTGACCACATCTTTTCCTCAGGAAGATCTTCTATGCAGGTATGTCGCCGGCGCTTCTTCTCCATACGGAATCGGTCCCGGGAATGGTCGTCTATGACGAGATTGTCTTTGACAAGTCCCGGGAGCATGTCCCACCATTTCGGAATGAGAGAGGGGATTTCGCAGTTGACCGAGGACGGATTTCGAGGGTACTTGACACGTCTAGTGGCCAGCAGAGTTTTCCAGAGGACGATAGCGAGACGCATGTGAGCGGAGGTGTTTTGTGATACTGGGAATCGTGAGGGGGTGAGCTTCAGGGTACAATAATTCTTGGAGTGAAGATCTATCTTTTGTGAAATGATGGGGGTAATGAAATCGAAATTCTCGGGTTCAAAGTACCATTCATCAGGAATTGGAGCTGATGGTAGATTCGAATCATCACCATCCCCCCAAATTGACCAGATGTCGTCTGATTCCACGAGGGTGCGCCAGACTTGTTCATGGTCCGATCGATCCGCCCATGGTGCAGCCTTGCATATACAATACCAAATCCATACAAGGCGACGTCGATAATCATCACGTCCTTCTTCCATAGCTCGCAGAAACTTTTCGTCATCACTCTTGCAATGGTAAGAGGAACAGTTTGGACATCCGTTAGGTAGAGGGGGGTTGGATTCGAGGTTCGAGCTGGTGGAACGTGCATCTGAGGTATGGAATCCGTTTGCGGCGCTCGGAGGGTTCGCAAATTGAGTACCACCAGCAAGGGGAGAGAAATTCGAGTTATATGGATCAGAGAAGTCCATCAAGACAGAGGATAGAGACGAGGGAGGACAGAGACGCAAGATTGCAGGTTAAAATAGCGGGAAGGATGGCAGTACTCATAGTGATGGGTCGTTATGATGCGCCATTTGTGATTGATTGGCTAACTGCTGTACATGCATGTTGACAGCGCGAATATACGCCTCTTCGGCTCACTTCGGAGAACGTACGCTTACTTGATCGATCACGTTTGTTCGATCAAAACGTTCGCACGATGGACCACCATGTAAAATGCCCCACCTTTGAGACTCGCGCATCTCTTTTATCCCAGCCTATCAAAAATTCTTCTATTTTTTGTCTGCAAAGCGTGTTCCAATCCTACAATATCTTGCTGTTCAAATGTTGATCGATGCATCGATCATCCGTTTGGATGTACTTGCTACATGACGTGGACGCAATTGTTACTATTCTCAGCACCAAAAAGCGTTCATTCGCTGGCGAAAAAGGTTCTCAACCGACGAGTGACGAGATAGACTGGAATGGCCCTGGAGAAGAAAAATTATGGAAGGTGCAAGTATGGACGAGAAGGAAATAGATGGAAAATATACGGTTGACGAGCAAATTGTTGGACCTACGACCAACTTTGGTGCGTCCTCTTTTTCTTTCTACGTAGTCATGATTTAACTGTGCTTGCAGGTACCTAGCCAAGATTTACCCCTCCCTCTCATCGACAATGTTGCAGCAAGAATTCACGCATTCGACATGTCCAGAAATGAAGGCAAGAGAATGGCTCTCCTTAAGCATTGCTCATGGTAATGACGGTGCTAAAATTATGGGGAATGCGACCTCTTCTTACACAGCTCCCAAAACTTCAATGTCTCTCCTTGCAATAGATCACATCTTTTACACCATAAACAGTACAACGACTCTACTCAATTCTCACCGTGTCTTTCCTTCTCAATGTGTTTCTCTCCCTTCAATTGACTCTACGCTATTCGACCTCTACCCTCCCAATCCATAGTCTTCGAATTCCCCACACCTCTGACCGACACTTTTCCTCCCTTGCCCATTGTCTATGCCGTATCTTTACCCCATGCTTGCTTTCGCCATCGTGAAGCATTCAAAACAAGCCTAAGCCAAATTTTCCCTTTATGCCAGGGATGCTCGTAGAATCTCAATCGGTTGCAACAACGATGGAATCAGAACAAGCCGTTTGCTGTTCCCCAACTCTAGGAGGGACAAATCTCCTGATATGGAAGCAAAAAAGCTAAACAAGAAGCCGTGAAAGAGGAGCACGAAAGGTCAGAGAGAAATGGAGAAGCCAAGATGGAAGTTGGTGAAATTTGGAGGGAAAGGACAGTTCAATGTTGATAGTGAGGACGGTTTTTTTGTTTGGGAATCTAAAAGTTCCATCGAGACGCGAATAAATGTGAGTAACGGGACTATACAGGGGATCCTCCCTGTCGCGCTTCTGGAATAGAAATATAACAATCGAGGCCTGGAGCTTGAGGCCTAGCATAACTTACTGTGAATGTTGTTGCTTCAACGCTTGTTTCGTAGATGACTATTACTAGGCATTAACATTGGAGTTTGAAACGTAGACCGTCCATCGAAGTGTATACTCGAGTCTCGTGTTACCACATTGAATACAGAAGAAGAATAAATGGCCAGGCTTGTCTGCGAAGATTGTGAGTGTTGTTCAAAAACTCTTTCTGTGTTCTTTTTGGTCTCTTTGAATTGTTACTGTTTACTTCGTATTCCTTTAATCATCACTCATCCCGGTGTTCTATTACTTTATTTTTCATTTCTTTTATTCACGTGTCCTATTTCTTTTCGTCTTATGTTTTCTCCACCAAGAGTTTAACTGACTTCAAATTATTCATGATAGCAAACTCTGACACAGACCTTTACGTCCAGATCTCTCCTTACTAAGGTTTTTTCAGTATTCGAATCACAGCCCATCGACCACCACGTCAACCAACAACATCCTCACCATACCCGATCTACTCTTCCCTCTACGTTCCCGGTTCCAGCACTTCAATCCCATTCAATCCAAGATGCACTTCGAATAACAACAACATAACCTAACTGGGTAGCGCCCAGAACAACGACAAATTCAAAGCTCAGACAAACCTCGAATCAAACCTAAAACGACCCCACACGACTTCCGAGTATCCCTCCAGAACTGGAATTGATGTTGTCGACGGATGCGGTGGTGTCAAATAGGAATTTAAAAGCTGCGGTGGTAATTATCACGGAGTCAAGGAGGATGAGTGTTTATTGGATTAAGGATCTCAGGAGGGCAACGACGCAGGCTCAAGTGCAGGCAAAAGCGATGGCACAAGCACTTGAACAACAACATTGTGGAGGAGGAGGGAGTTGGAATGCAGGGACATGGACACAGTTGAAGATTCAGAGGGATTCAGAGGGATTATGAGAGGAGGGGGACGAGCAAGGATGGACACGCGTACTAATCTGGGTCTGGGTACTATGGATATGGCATAGTATGTCATTAGTATGAGTATTTTTCGTAGTTGTAGTCATGGTTATGAGGTGGTGGCAGTGGACATATGAGGACGCAATCTGCAGGTGCTGTTTCGGGGGCAGGAATATATACTTAGAGAGATGGAGAGTTTTAGTATACGAGATAGTAGTACAATCTACATCACGATTCAAAACACTTGTTTATGAAGGGGTTTCGGGACATTATCATAAACCCGGATGGCTACTACATTCCGAGTCTGCTTCGATTACTTTCCCTTTCTTCAATATTACTTCCTTGTTCATCTCGAGTCCGCTTGTTACCACTCCCAGACCCTAATGGGTACTGTGAGATAAATATACGATCCGCACCTCCCAACCGCCCGTCAATCCTACAAATCCTCAAAGGATGTTCCTTATCAACCAAGGCTTTATATATCGCCTTGATCTCATCTTGAGGAGCCTTTTCAATTCCATTCTGCGTATGAGGCTCACGAGTACCTGCTGGCCAATTTTCGAATTTGCATTTGTGTTCTTGGAGAGTTTTGAAAAGGTTTCGCCAGGGAAGTTTACCCCCTGTGATTTGAATCTTCTTAGATTCTTTTTTCAAATAAAATACAAGTCAGCAAACAAAATAGCATCTATTATAAGTGTAAATGCACAGACCTAGCATGGAAATCAATTGTTTTTTGATATCAACACGCATGTCATCTACTCGTGGTGGTCTTGGTGGCCTGATTGATAGAGTAAGTCTGTTTTTTTGAGATAAACATACATTCCAACCTACTTTGTATTATGACCTGTCCCAGTCTCTGGTATGAAAGTATTTCCCAATGTCTGTCCTTCAGGGGGGCCTACTACATCAGATGTATTGGGGAAGTCATCACTTTGTTGTATATTATGTGTTGAATTTACAGGCTCCTGGAGTGGGAAGATGTTTTCATTTTCCTGAGGATCGAAGTTAGCCACTGGCATAGTGTAGGGATCTGTAAATTCCAGAGTCCTACTATGAGACTGAGTGTAATCAGTCCCAGATTGGTTCGGCATTGGAGGCTGAACTTGATTGGGGGTGCCAGTGGTATCAAAATGAGTGGATGAAAGAGGAGGATATAGCAAAGTATTCTGGCTCTCAGTCTAAACAAGCTAAATTCAATGAGAGTCCATAATTCTTGGAATTTGATTACTCACAACATTCCAACTCATAGCTTGTGGTAACAATTGTGTGGCAGTAAGATTTAGATTGTTGTGGGGATATGCATGAGATGAATCATCTTCAGAGAGTGAATGAAAAGACTGGGCTGGGATCTGCATAGTTTTGGTGAACTCATCAATACAACTATTGATCAATAGTAACTTACCTCAACTTGAAGATGTTCAAAGTTTAGTGTACTGTTCTCATGGCTAGAGACTGGTTGAGGTAGCTGCCTCTGCAGAAAAATTAATGAGCAAGTCAGTGAGTATGATAATTTTTAAGTGACCATTACCTACCTCAGGCCTTGAGGGACTAGAGATTTGTGTCTCCTCCCCAGGATCAGATTCAGAGTCACAGTCATCAGAATATCCATTGTTTGGACCATATCCCAATGATATTTTACCAGAAACATCAAAAAGATCCATGTCTTTGCCATTGTCAAGTGCATATTGAAAAAGATTCTGTGAAGAGAGGAACAACCATGAGTTGAAGTAAATTAAGTGTAATCCTGGCCTGAAGATTTTAAGATATACTTACAGAGAGAGAACTCAGTTTTTTGGTGAGTGTCATCAAATCATTATGATCAAGTGATAGTCCATAGGAAGACTTCTGATATCGGACATAATTCTGAAGTCATCATCCATCAGTTCTAACAAGAGTTTAACTAGATTCAAAACAAACCAACTCACCAGCTTGCTGATTAGTCTTCTCACTTTTCCTTTCTTGTCTTTGTCTGATAGGGATTGCAGAGGACCCAAAAGCTCCTCATCCAACACCAAAGAAAGATCATGAAATGCATATTTGGCATGACATGCAGCACATTTGGTCCTGTGATACCTCTCCTCGCATCCAACAACAGGCACATCAGAAGTACCCAGCAGTAGTGAGTATGCAGAAGAATATAAATCTGTGGATGAGTTTGGGCCACAGGATTTTTCTGACCAGCATGTATGACCAGATCTCTTTAGAGCTTCATGGAATTTTTTCGAAGGTGGTGTGTCGGATAATAGTGGAGCTTTGTCAAGGAGATCACCTACAACAGTGTTCTCTATTACATCCACAAATTTTTGGGCAGTCAATGGCCCCAAGCCATAAATCTTGGCTAGTGTAAACAAGGACACAGCAGAAACCCAAGAAGCTGGCTCTACTGAGTCAGATTCAGAACTAACACTTGATTTTGAATGAGATATCTGGGATATTGCAGTTTGTGTTTCTGTCCAGTGAGGCTCCAAGTTCTGCTCATTGGATTCCAGGTAGTGTTCTAACCAATAAGGAATGTGATCTAAGGTTTTTCCAACATGTTTCCTGAGATCTGAGTTGTCAAACTCATCATTGGAACTTGACCAAGTGTCAGTGAGCCATTCATCTACTTTTTGAAGAGTTGCCTGGTTCAAAAGGCTCTTTCCAAGGTCTAAGCTTTTATAGTGGGAAGTGTAATGGGAAAATATGTAATGACTATCCCATATTTTGTCAGGATATTCATAGGGATGATCCCACTCAGCACATATATTCTGAGTAATGCCCCACACTGCCAATACATGGGGTTTGACAAATTCAGATCTGCCAAATGGTTGTTTCCTAACAAATTGTTCAAAACCATTATTCCAGCAAGTAATATAGTTTCAACTACATACTTTAATGTAAGACATTGTGGACAATTTTCCCCATTCAGAGGGATGTCTAGAGGTGTAGGTGTACCGATAAGGGTCTGAACAGTGATCCATGTCAACCACATCTTTTCCTCAGGAAGATGTTCCATGCAGGTATGTCCCCGGCGCTTCTGCTCCACACGGAATCGGTCCCAGGAAGGGTCGTCTATGACGAGATTATCTTCGACAAGTTTCGGGAGGATGCTCCACCATTTTGGAATGAGAGAGGGGATTTCGCAGTCGACTGAGGACGGATTTCGAGGGTACTTGACACGTCTAGTTGCCAGCAGTGTTTTCCAGAGGATGATAGCGAGACGCATGTGAATGGAGGTGTGTTGAGGTACCGGAGGAGGTGAGAGAGTGAGTTTTGGAGAACAAAGATTCTTGGAGTGAAGATCTATTTTTTGTGAAATAATGGGGGTAATGAAATTGAAATTCCCGGGCTCTGATCCGCATGGCCAGTACCATTCCTGCCAGGGAATTGGAGCTGGTGGTAGATTCAAATCATCGCCATCCTCCCAAATTGACCAGATGTCGTCTGAATTCACAAGAGAGCGCCAGACTTGTTCACGGTCCGACCGATGTGCTCGTGGTACAGCCTCAAATATACAACACCATATCCATTCAAGGCGACGTCGACAGTCATTACGTCCTTCTTGCATAGCTCGCAGAAACTTTTCGTCATCATTGTTGCAATGGTAAGATGAACAGTTTGAACAGCTGTTATGAGGACAGGGGTGGGACTCGAGGTTCTCGCTGGTGGAACGTGCATCTGAGGTATGGAATCCGTTTGCGGCGCTCGGAGGGTTCGTGAATTGAGTACCGCCAGCGAGGGGAGAGAAATTCGAGTTATATGGATCGGAGAAGTCCATCGAGGCAGAGGATAGAGATGAGGGAAGATAGAGACGCAAAATTGCAGGTTGAAATAGCAGGAAGGATGACAGTAGTCACGATGAGATGGATCGTTATAATGTTCGAGACGCCGTTTGTTGATTGGCTGCTGTACAACACATGATGGATCGATGACAGCGCGAATACAATACATCTCCGACAGCTTCGTATCGTACTCAAAATCAGAACACCTCCTTCCATGAGGCACATCACAATGCTGTGTTCTCCTCCATTGACTGTTTCTGATCAGACTCACTGACGGCAGGACAGGCACCTGGTGTAATAGGGTGTAATCGATGTGTGGTGTCTACAACAGGTCTGGACCGTGTGAACGTGCCGGATAGATTGATGTCATCTTGCTCAACGCGTTCATTTCTCTCGAAAACGACTCCGTGAGTAGCACTTGCATGACTCGAAGATGACTCTATGTGTATGCGTACAGAGGACTGCACACAGGACACTTTAAGCGATAGTCAAACGTTCTACCGCCCATCTCAATAATTCGGCCTGCGTTTCCAATCCAAAAATCATTAATTCCCGATGTATGAGCGCCAGCAATGCCCGGCGTTTTGATATCAATTAGCGATTTCTGGAAGATTCAGCAGAAGAAGAGAACTGACCTTCTTAGCATATTCCTTGACGAAGATATGGACCAGAGTGGGTGAGATCGTTAACAAGTCGAATAATTTAGACTCACTTCTGTCCAGCAATCAGGTAAAAGGCCACATGAAAGCCTTCCCGTTACCCCGTAGACATTTCGGGAGACAATAAGAGCGTTATCCATTGAACGTGGTTACGGAGGGTATGTCACTGATACCTATAGTAGGTGCAAGGAGGGAGGAGGACAATAACCATTTGAACTTTAAACTAAGAGCTCTAACCTAATCAAGGAAGCTGTTATACGCTGCAACAGTGAAATTCGAAGCCTTATTCTTTCTTTTTCGTGAAGATACTTATACAATAGGTCTAGGTGCGTACGTGTTTAATGTTTCTATTTTCAGCTAAGTGCAATAACCCGAAGGATGGGGATGTATCATGGCGATCCGAACCGCCAGATAGATCATACGACATGACTCTCCATCATATCCTCGGTACCCATTCAAGGCTATATACAGATACTCATATAGTCCGAGCGGTAGGAGATCAACTTCCAAAGATACAACCACATTTGCTGGCTCCCGATACAGCATCATACCCATAGCCTCGGAACTGTTTTTCTTGATGATCATTCCAGGGAGTCCAATAATAAGTAGATAACTCTAGACTATAATAATCGATGTGGAGAACCTGTGTTCAGGTTTTGACCTGCACTCATTCTCTGATCCCTGGCCATCTGAGGAGTTTTCAAGGTGAATTGTATTCTCTTCCTAATCCATATGCATCGCTGTCCTCTTTTACGAAGGAGTCTTGTTTTTGAAGGTCAAACTTACAGTGCAACGCAAGCTGAGGATCAAAAATGCGATGGTCATATTCCGCAGATCCTCAATACATATGATCATACTTAGGCATACCGCTCAAACATCTATCTCTTCAAAGAGAAGTCAACCTCCTCCTCAAACCAGGTTTGGTCTACGTCCTCCGTCTAATATAAAGTTCTCAATAGAACAGAAAAACGGTTCATTTTGCATGCATACACGTTGCTGTGCAGAGTATCTGTCAAAATCGGTGCGCTACTTCCCAATTTCATCACGTCTTTCCTTTTTTGGTGACAGTCCTCCTCCGTACTTACTCGATAAGTGTATCATCCTCCCACTTGACAATGGTCAAAGAAGATGTACATGTCGTTACAACCGG
>ML180330.1:0-18554 GCA_004369135.1 Dendrothele bispora CBS 962.96 | reverse complement strand
AAGGTTCGATTCCCGTTCATAACATTTCCCCTTCCCTTAGGATCGTGACAATATATACAAGTCAAGCGTCCGATATGCTGTTCCTTCCGATATCAGTAGTCACCGACATCAGTCCCAAGTCATTATCGAAGGTTTTTACAATCTCGAGACTAGCATAGGCCATAATAACATTGAATCAATAATAATCCGAAGTCATTTCACCATATCTAGCTTTAGTAGCTATATCGCACTTTGACTGACAGCTCAGGGCTCACTACAGTCCTTATATTCCCCTTAAAAGATACAATATCGGCACTCGTAGTTGCAATATTGATACTTAAAATGCGAGAATTTTCGCACGGCGTATTACCGGTCCTTGAAGCTGCACTAATGCTGTAATTGTAGGACCCTAGGTGTCACTCAGGGGGGACAGTGGAAGTTATCTGAGGTTCTCAGGGTGACATCGCCAAGAATGGGAAGTGAGGGGCATCATTGATGAAATCACTACATAAGCCGCTTGCATGAGAGAATCAGATACAAATATAGATGGACGGATAGTTCCATTGACTTATACTTGACATACTATGGTGTTCGGAGATATGCAAAACTTTGCAAAATGAATTATTTTGCGTTCCTCACAAGCTCAAACAGTGTAGAAACTCAACTAGTGCATTCATTCAATCAGATAACCCTTAGTTTGATTTACCGGATTTTTCTGGATCGAGAGTATGCAGAGCGAGTAAAAACCGAGAAATGTAGAACTGTTGTGACATGGTGTCACACTACTAGTTTCTTCGCTTTTCACTGCAAGGTTCTACAGCTTCCACAGTGTCTATCCATGCATAAATTCATATTTGTGATCTTTCAAAGTATATGTTGTTTTGTACCAAAGATTGGAGCCCATAGAGCACCGCAACTTATCAAACTCAAACTGGTCACGCAGGTAAGTACGCCTGGGAACACAATTTTTTGGGTGTAGTTCTCCCCCCTCTCCAGAATATCTCATTCCGAATAGATAGACTATGTTTATTAGACTACATATTACTCTAAAAAATTCGGGAGGACCAGAAATTGAGCAGAAGTATAAGATATTGAAAGTTTTGCATATCCCTGTTGTGTGCAAAGTTTTGCATATCTCCGAACACCATAGTATATGCCAACTTGTGCTAAATTTCATAAACATGCTGTCTGTAAAGTTAGGAACTTAGTTTGTCAGAGGATACATTTACCTTATCAATGGACAGAGTACGTCATTGATGTTTGATAGAAATTCCCTTGATCACACTATTCATTGGGCCATTTCTGAAGGTCTGCAATAAAAAAGTAGATGAGATGTATGTAGCACTCCAAATTCTCTCATATTTTCATATAGTGACAAAGAAAGTTTTGTCACTCGAATCAAAGAATTGGTTCAGGAATCCATGTACCGAATTCAATGAATAAATAGAAGGTAGGCAAAAATCTTTGGTAAATTTGGGAGAGAGTAGGATGAGTAGAACTTTCTGTTGAACTTTGTTCTATTCCTTTCTTTTACTTACTTTACATTATGCACAGCTTTTACCTATATATGTAGTATATGATCTATGGCTATGAGCACATGATACAGATGGTCTGTGCACCTTCTTTTGTAGTATATAAGGACAGTAGTTACTGCCTCAATACTCAGTTCGTTTCTCTTTGAAACAGTCGCCTAAGCCCTCTTAAGTTTACTACTAACAAGTCTAGCTTTTGTCCCCAGGTATGTCTCAGGTCATACTCTCTGTTTAGCAGGATGCGCCCTCGACAGGTTATGGGCCCCGAGCCCTTGATCTCTGGTTACCTGGATGCTTGATCCATGTTGCGCGTTTTATCCGCTGCATATTGGATCGCATACCTAGCTAATTGACCGTCCGTTTGCTGCAGTACTTTGCGTACAGCGCAAACGTTGACAGTACTGGATTTATGCCGACTTTGTGTCACATATCCAGGAATTGGGTCGATGTCACCGTTGAGTGGCGATGGTTCGATAGGGTATACTTTCCATCGCTTTAGCTTCTTCGGGAGTCTGAGGAGATTGGGACGAGTTGAGTCGATTATTAGGATCCATGGGAATGGTAGTAGGGCGAGCATTCTCTTGCTCGAATTCTTTCGCAATAGACTCGATGTATGCGCGTTGGGACAAGGATAGGGTGCGGTTGGTACGGTCACGAGTGACCTGGATTCCGAGAATCCAATGAATAGGTCCCATGTCGGTTATGGTGAAGGCTTCACGGAGTTTCGACTTGACGTAGTCAATAAGACCTGTATTAGAAGCAATGATGGTAAGATCGTCAACGGAAGCAACAATGATTATGAGCTGGCCGTCCTGGTGACGATAGAATACTGCTTGATCAACATCGCATCTCTTCATATTCATCAACTCTTTCAACGTCTTTCCAAACTTGATATACCAATAACGCCCACTCTGTTTGAGTCCGTAGATAGGTCGCTTCAGTTTGAGAACGGTAGAAGACGGATTAGTGGAAAGGGGATAACCAGGAGGGTGCTTGATATAAATCTGTTCGTTCTCGAGTAAGTCGCCATTGAGATATGCACCTTTCACATCTACTTGGTGGATCTCGAGGTCATAGCGTGTAGCGAGGGCAAGTGAGAGTCGAATGGAAGATAAACGAGCGACTGGCGCATACGTTTCGGTATAGTCGACTCCCCATTCTTGAGTAAATCCCTGCGCTACTAACCTCGCCTTATACTTTGCGACTGCCCCTTTCTCATCCTTCTTCACCTTGAAAACCCATTTACATCCAACTATATTCACATCTCTCGGCTTCTCTACGACTTCCCAAGTACCATGTTCCATCAAGTTCTCCAACTCCTCACGAATCGCCCTTTCCCATTTGTCCCAATCGCTAGATCTCTTCGCCTCAGCTATCGTCTTTGGTTCAATTCCCTCGGATTCGGCTATGTCGGCTGCCATGGCTTGCTCAACGTACGTAGTGTCGGTAATAGTAGGAGGGGATAGTCCAGTAGGTAGATGTGATCGAGTACCTGTAGTTCCGATGCCATCTAGGATGGTTCGAACGTATTGAGAGGGTTTTCGAACGCGTTGAGGACGGTCAGTAGGGATTAGATCAGTAGTGGATCGGAGTTCGGGACGAGATTTTGTATTGACGGAGCTATCGGAATTAATTTCGGAGTTAATGACGGTGACCTCGGAATCAGTTGAAGAAGCGGGATTGAATTGAGAATTGAATTGAGAATTGAATCGGTTGCCGGATGTGGCTGTGCTCTCCCCCTCAATCTCGGATTCTTCAACATCTTCAATGGCAAATACCAACGACTGTTCAACCGTTACCGTCCTCGTCTCTTTCCAGTAAACTCTATGACCCTTGCTCTGCCTAGCGTCCTCTGTATCCTCATTGAATCCGACCCATCTTCCTACTTTAACACGACTTCCAAGCTTCCCAGTGTCTGTATCATGAACATATACCTTTGCTCCCCACTCCGGAATCTTCGAAAGGTTGGGCTTTCGACCGTAGGCTAACTCGTAAGGCGTTTTCCCTCCTAATATCCTAGTACCGGTGTGATTCTTCAACCAAACGGCGTGTCGAATCGCTTCTCCCCAAAGGAACTTCGGCAATCCACTAGAGTGAAGCATAGCTCGGACACGTTCGAGTAGGAGTCGGTTGAGTCTCTCAGCGACTCCATTCTCTGCGGGGGTATCGTGGACGGTGGTGAGGTGAGTGGTACCAGCTAGCTTTAAGTAACGAAGGAACTCATCGCTAGTATACTCTCCACCAAAGTCGCTTTGAAGAATCTTCACCGCGGTCTTCATGTGGACCTTGACCCAAGCCTCGTACATCTTGTAGGCTTCGAAGGCTTCGCTCTTTTCATGGAGCAGGTAGAGGTGAGTAAGTCGGGACATGTCGTCAGTGAAACAAATGAAGTAACGCTTCCGACCCTTCGATTCAACTGGTGCTGGTCCCCACAAGTCCGAGTGTGTTTTACCACCAAACTCCTTTGCCAAATCACTCGCCCTTTGCTTTGGTACTGGTTTCCTCGCCATCTTCGCAAAGACGCACGACTCGCATAACTTCCCATCATCTATAAGGTCCTCCAACTCTATTCCTTCGACAAAACCTTCCCGTACCAACTCTCACGCAGCTTTCTTCGAAATATGACCCATTCTCCGATGAAATTCATCCAACGTCAACTTCTCTACCGTCATATAAGCGTGCCCAATATTTCCATCGTCAACAACTCTATAAAGGCCGTTAGACTTTGGTATGTTCCCTATAATTCTACCGTATTCGTTTTTGATTAACGCGTGGCCATCTCGGAAGGTGATACTGTAGCCAAGGTCATCAAGTCGCCCAATCGAGACTAGAGTGGTAGCGAGTTCGGGTACGAAAAGGCAAGAGTCGAGAGGGAGATAGGAGTCATTTTCTAGGAGTAGGTGAGCGTTTCCAATCATACTACCAGAGAATAGATTCTGATTGGCAGCACGAAAGGTCTTTCGGGCGCAAGGGATAGGAGGTGAAAGGAATATTCCAGCGTTCGGGCTCATATGCATACTGCAACCAGAGTCAAGAATGAACGTGGAGGGAGAACGAATAGGAGCTGCCATCTGGCACTCGTCGATCCTAATGCCTTCACTAGGGATCAGCCACAAATCTGGTAGAGGAACGAATAAATCTTTAAGAGATGGTTCAGTGCCTACTTCTCGTGCGCTGCCTAAACATTCCTCTTCCTCTACTTCCTCTTCTGTTTCTAACTCCTCTTCCCAAACTCTGTAGCCATTATTCTCGAGATATAGACATGCGACTATCGCAGTCTGACCGGCACAGCAAATCCAGAGTGCCCTCAAATGGTTCTCTTCCAACACCTCGTTCTCCTCGACGATCTTTCTTCCATCTGCCTCTAACCTCTCAAATTCCAACTCTCCATCATCATCCTCTTCTTCTAGTTCAACATTTCGTACTTCGGGACTGTAGTTGCGAGTCATATACTCGCATACTGCCTTCATCCGGCCGTCAATCTCCTCCTCGGAGGACAAAGTCCCAACGACAATCTTGGTTTCGACGCCAAGTACATCGCTAACATCCGCTAGTCCGTTGAAGATATCTTCTTCTTCCTCGAACTCGGTGCTTTCACTACTTTCGGACTCGTATTCAACCCATGCAGCGTATGCATGTTCGATTTCCCCATCGTCGAAGTCCAGTTCATCCGCGACATGCGATTCGAGAGGTATCGCATTCGATCCAGTTGCTGCGTTCGAATTACCGCCGTTCGAGTTCGACGTGTTCGAGTTTCCTCCATTAGGCTGGCTCCTATGCCAGGCAGCTAGGTGATCCAAAGATCCACACTCGTAGCAACTTCTTCTATAGCCACCGCCAAGGTTTCCTCTTCCTCTGGCTCTTCCTCGACCTCTATTATATCCTCGGCTTCTCCAACCGGATCCCCTCGTGTTCGAATTAGGTTGATTCGACCTCGTAGAGTTGTTAGGAGGTTGGGAGAGTGAGCTATCCGAAAGGAATGCGACGTTATTCGAGTGAGATGCGGGAGAGGAAGATGGTTTAGGGTCCTTCGACTTCGCGTTAGAAACGGCTTTAGTCTGGCGTTTGTCTTGCCTAAAGTCGTACTGCCTTTGGATAGAATCAACGAGTTGCGAAGTAGGAATAATGATGCCTTGGATAGCGCTAGACTCGATTAGAGTGTTAATAAAGTTGCGATACGAATCTGGAATGACTTTGAGGAGGTGGGATCGCAACTCGCTATCCGATACTTGTCCTCCGGCGTCCTCTATTTCATCTACTAAAAGCATATCCTCATCCAAAAATTCCCTGACGTTCTCCTTGTCCCCGCACAACCTGTTTTCCCAACTAGTCTTCATGTTCGAAATAGCCACCTCTGTCTTAACTTGTAACTCCTGGACTAAATTAATCCAAATATCGTATACTCGATTCGTGTTTCGAGTAACTTTACGCAACATCGCGTCGCTGAGACAGTTGGTGAGCTGAATTCGAGCTAGATTCTCAAGTCTGGTCCAAGTGTTATAAACCTGGAGTTGACTGAGGTACGTAGTGGCTTCGGGGTCATCGGGATGGATAGGGGGAACAAAGTTACGAAGATAAAGATGGGCTACTCCAGCTGCCGAATTGGCATTCTGGAAACGTTCTTTGAATATAGCCCAGTTCTTCCCTTTGTCGTCGACTACTGGAACCTTAGTGTAGAAGTAGTCGATACGGGTTGGCTTCGTGGAGGACGTAGGTTTGGCAGATTCGATGAATGCGCCACCAGCCACCGGAGTAGATCTAGTGGTAGCGGTTTCACGGATCCTAGCAGAAATAATGTTAGGAGTAGTGGAGTCGGTACTAGTGGGCATAGGGGTAAAAGGGGTAGAACTTTCATCGCTGGGTTCTTCCTCGAACAATACGTTGCCTCGAGCTCTAGAAGCGGACGAAGCAGGAGGGTCAGGAGGAGGATTGGTAGTATTAGCGGGAGCTGCTCTGGGAGGCATGGCGATTCACAGGGAGACGATTTATGGGTCGAGCTTGCAGTATACGTAGTAGTAGCTTAGGGGGCGGGGCCCATAACCTGTGGAATAATAACTCAGTAAGTTGTAGGAGTACAACGTCTGTATATATTCACCTGTGGAATAATAACTAAAGTAACGATAAGTAAAAGAAAGTAAGGGAAAGATATAATGGGGCTCACCTCAGTAAGTTGTAGGAGTACAACGTCTGAGGTGTAGCTATCCCGAGTAGGTAGTTTATATACTAAGTATATAGGAGTCCGATCGAAGTTACTATAGCTGTCCGTACTGAATCGAATAAGGTAATAAATGAAAAGAAAATGAAATACGTATGAAACTATACTACTATACGAACGTACGGCTTGATCAGTCCATAGGTAAGTAAAATAAACCCAACAATTTCACCATATCTAGCTTTAGTAGCTATATCGCACTTTGACTGACAACTCAGGGCTCACTACAGTCCTTATATTCCCCTTAAAAGATACAATATCGGCACTCGTAGTTGCAATATTGATACTTAAAATGTGAGAATTTTCGCACGGCGTATTATCTCCCCCAAACTAAAGATCTTGACCGTCCCCGGTCAACTCTCAGCAAGGTATAACACCCACAACACTTCAAAAACAACGGGAATCGCCTTTTTGGGCTCAATATAGTAAGTTTTTCCTTATTTGGCACCATCAACGCCCTTATACATGACCCAGAACCACTGCTTTGGCTCTATCGTAACTCTATGTCTATAGGATTCCGAAATCGTCCGAATCGCTCCGATATCGCAAAGCGTGAGTTCACCGAAACCTTATTTGCTTCACACAAGATCCGATAGTTACGACATATGTGCAACTTCAACGAAATTTCAAGCCCTTTTCCAAGTTGAATTCAACATGTGATGTTGAATCTATGTTGAATCTCTGCATTCTATGGCCTTATAAAGATTTCTGTGAAGTCGTAGGGACTTCAAATTTCTTTCTTCCTTTCCCTCACCATCTCTGTACCAACACTCTCAACAACATGTCCTTCCCCGATGAATTTACACCAGAAATCGACCTCGCCTGGATTGCCAGTACCGATCGACAAAACATCCAACACTTTCACGCTCATCCGGTCGCAACCTTCTTCACAAGCATCTGGACTTCAATCCTCGAGCACGTCACAACCTATCTGGCCGACGGTGCCCTTCCAACCTTGTCCTTGAAGCTTACAAAATTGATTGATTCTTGGGCCTCAAAGCTTGTAAGTACTTCTTTCCCATCTCCTCAAGCTCTATGCACTTATGGTTTCGTTATCGATAGGCGATCTTGGCACAATCGTTGCCCAATCACACCAGCAAGTACCCTATCTGGTTCACAGGTTTCCTATATTCGCTCTCCGAACTCATCTGCTGGATCTACCGTGATGAGGCTCAGCTTCAAAAGAGTCTCGCAGCTACTTGGGTCTTATCCGAAAAGGATCGTCAAAAGATGTCCAAGGCTTCGGTTATGGTGGGTTGCCTTAATTTCCTTGTAATCATTTTGCTGACTTAGGATATAGCCTCTTGACCTGGACAAGTCCGTCCTTATGGCGGCAAATCTTGATGATACCCCAGACTCCGTAAGTCTCTACCCTTTTATTTCTTTATTTACCGATCTTGGAACTAAACAATATAGTTCCTCCGTCGCCGAAACATTGCTCAGGGCAACGTCAATCAATCTCTCAGACAACCTGGCCCTCTTTTGAATCCCGGCGCGACTGCATCCACTTCGGCTACGACTTTTGCCATGACAAAACCGGCAAGTCCGGCTAAAAAGAAAACGACGGCAAAACCGGCACAGGTCTCCTCTTCACGATCGAAAGGGACCTCTTCCTCTTCTGTTCGTTTCAATATCGATACTCAGGACACCGTGGAGGTAGACTCCGGTTCCCTGGTGAGTGTTTTCTTCATTTTTAGGTATTTAATTTGCTAATTAATGTCTCGTACACGCAGGTTCAACCCACGCTGAGCGCTGAGATGCGTTCTTCTCCTCCTCCTGAGCCATCCTCTTCTTCTACAACTCAGTGTAAGCCCTGCTGTCCTTGAAGGAGTCTATGAACTCTTTCTCGTCCGACAGCGAATCAAGTGAGTATATCCTTCTTGTTTCACCTTTGTTTATTATTAACTTCTTTATTTATACACAGGATTGAAGGAACGAGCCTTCCGGATCGCCTCCAACATCAACCTCCGAGATAGCCTGGTCGAGCAGCGCCGACTTCTCAATCTTTCCATCGACAGCATCGACGAGGACTTGGAACGCCAGATCGAGACTTTCCGTCACTCTTGTCCCGATCCTACCGTCGTCTTTGCTCACCTCAACAACTCCAACCCTTCCCACAAGATCACCACCGAGCAAGCTGAGGCCTTGGCTGCCATGTTCAACTGGCCAACCATGAAGAACGCGGTCCGCCAACACTTCTCTATCGACAAGAGTTCTGGCAAGTACGAGGTTGCGGACAATGAAGACGATCGCGACGAGGTCCTCGAGAAACTCCAAGCCTGGGCTAGGTCAACTTATGCCAACTCCCTGGACACTCCCGGCGCTGGACCTTCCTCTGGTCATAAAGGTGCGCTTCTTTGTTCCTATATCGGTATTATTCTCATTCCCTTTTTCTCTATTAGGTGATTCCGATGCCGAGGAAGAAGACGATGACGAGGGATCCAGTCATGAGCCTCCTTCCAAGAGGTCACGCGTCGCTGGGTCTTCTAAGTCTACTGCTTCTTCGAGCAAGCAGCCTTCAAAGCCCAAGGACAAGCAGTCTCCTCGCCGGTCTCCTCGAAAGAATCGTTAGTCTTTATTTATCTCTGTCGTTTGTATTCCTTATCCTCATTACCCTTTTTAACAGGACAATAGGCGTTTTTCTTTCTTTATCTTGCTGTAATCTTGTGAACGATCTATATTACCATGTAAACCTCAATATGTTGTTGTTGTACTCCTTGTAGTACCAGTGTTATCAGTATACCATTGGCCCATATGGCCCAAATTTGATATCAATGTGCTTTCATATTGTGTGAATAAACTAAGACGAACGGCTAAGGGTTTGAGAAATTATTAAGTCATCAATTCCCCTGCCTGCCAAACTCGGAAGTGCTTGACATCGCACTCGATCTCGTTGGTTTGTCTCCGTATATTCGATATAATGCTATACTACTGTCGATATCGTGTCACTTTGACACTTTTTCTGATCAATTTAACAGCTTTTTCTTTTCAAATTCTATTTGGAACTCGTAAAATTTCTGCTGAGTTTTTCTTTCGATTAGAGAAGTACTGTACACCCCTCTCCCCCAAACTAAAAAAAATCATTGCCCTCAATGATCCCAGTTTCAGGCTTGCCGATATAGGCAGATCGAAAGTCATACTTTGCTCTATAAAAGCCAGCGACGATATTAGGTCTAACCATCAATATCGCATCTAACTCTCTTACTCTTTATACTATGTCTTCTACTTCTAACACCCAGAATACCACCGACTGGTCTGCAGCCAACCAAGAACCTTGGATTGAGCAGGCTACTGTCCTAATTACTGTACTCCGCATGTGCAAGAAGCAGGATTCCAAGAACCGAAGGAATCAGGCTATTGCGCTTGCTGATCACTTGGTAGCTCTACACTTTTTATTTCATTCATTTTTCACAAGTACTGATGCCGATATCGTTACTCATAGTCCAGCAACGTTCCTTTCGATGCTTTCAAAGCTTGCCCCACCTCCGTAGCCAAATACGAGGAAGGGTTCAAAGCTCTTGAGGCTGCTATCGGCCGTGGCGATATCGGTATTATCAACGCTTTTAATGGCATTGACCACTTCTATCGTCGTTTGACTGCCCCTCCTGCAACCGTCGTTCCCAAAGGCAAGGGAACCAAGAGCAAGAAGGTACAGTTCCTTCTCTTCTTTATTATCTCTATTTTAACACTATCTTAGGTCGTCAAATCTTCCGCCATCGTTCAAGATGATGACGAGGAAGAAGTACAGGTCATCACTTCCAAAGAAACCAGCGGGGGTGATGTAGAGGTATGTCCGATATCGTTACTTAGCATCGATATCGATACTCATACTCCCTATCTCAGATGGCCTCTGGTCTCGAGGTTTCCATCCATGCTCCTCCCAAAGTCAATTCTAAGGAAGCTAAATTCTGCCGCATCGCAAGCAGCGTACGTTCACATTATTCGCTTTGTATTTTTTGCTCTACTCACTCTTTGACTTAGTCCCAGACCGCTCGTTCTAGTTCCAATCGCGCAGTCGTGGTAAGCATCCCTTTCCATGAAGTTCCAGGAATGGACACTTCCTCTCGAGTCTTCCACAAAGCTAATGCCATTCTGCTGAAGAACCATGAGCTTGCTAAGCGCATGCGCGTTGCTGGTAGTGCCAGTGACTTTTCCGAGCCTAAGCCTGGTAAGTTCTACATCCGATATCGATAGTTAATACACTCTAATTTTATCCAGAGCAGGAGAAGCAACTGGAGAAGGAGATCAGTCAGATATTCGTCGAGATGAATATGTTGCCGTTTGTGAACTTTGCCGACCTTCCCATGGAGACTCTCAATGCTGTCCGAAACTATCTCTCTCAGGAGATTCTCAGCGTTCGTCACCAGATGATCTTCCTCAGGAACCACCATCACTCTCTGACGAACTCGTATGCCGAGACTGTTCGGGCAGGCGTAGGCCGGATCTCGATTGGTAGTGGAGAGGAAAGCTCCGTTCCAACTACTGACCCTCTTACTGAAATCGAGATCAACCACGGCAGTTCTTATGCTGCCTCAGCTCCTCCCAATTAATCAGGTTTCTCAGTAGTCACTTTTAGGTATTAATACGTCAATGGACTCTATCGATATAGGTACTCAATCTCTCTTTATTACATGCCATTAGTTCATAGATAGCATGCTTGGTTTGAAGTCGTTTTGTAATAGTATGTAGCCGATATCGCTAATACTAGTGATTTTTGGACTTCTTTCTTTTCGATCTAGTTTGGGGTCTGTTTCCTTCAGGTTCACTGTCGATATCGAAAGTATGATCAACGATATCTGCAGCTACAGAATCAGAAACGTCCTTTTCTCTATTGATTTCTACTAACTCATTATCATCATCATATTCAGGGACTCGTAAGTTTGGTATAGCATCAAAGGCAAAGTCTTTGCCAGGGTCCCATCGTTCATCACTATCACTATCCTCTTCAACCATCTGTCGCAATTGTTCTGCATCCAAATCTATCAAGTCATGAATGTTCTGGGGAAGCGATATCGGTTCATACCTCGCATGATGGGGTAGGACTCTAAACGCTGCAACCTTTTCCCTCAGTACGGCACCATCCATTTCAGCAAGGATATAGGCACCTCCTTTGGTTCTCCTTATAACAATCATAGGCCCAATATATCTAGGGAACATCTTACGATCTAGGCTCTTTTCAATTTTTGTATTTCTTACTTGTACCAAGGTACCTGGTTTGAAGTCCCAGTCCTTGATAACGTTCCGATATTTCTTCTCGAACTTTCTAAGTTCTTTTCTTTTCTCTTCATCAACTCTCTTGATCATATTCTCAACATGTACTCGATGTTTAGCCAAGGCTTGAGCACGATATCCAATAAGTTCTTCCTGTGTCAACACCCGATCTGGCAACTTAACTAACCAAGTCGATTCGACAATATCTAGTGGCAATATCGGTTCTGCACCTAGTGCGATGAAGTATGGAGAACAGCCAAGGCCTTTCCTTACTGTAACTCTATCCGCCCAAAGCACAGGCTTCAAAAACCAATACCATTTTGATAAGTCCCCTCCTGTTGCTTTAACAAGAGCTTGCCTTATGTCAAAGTGTGCACGTTCTATTTTTCCATTGGCTTGGGAGTTATATGGTGAGATTCTTATGCCTCTAATTCCATACTTATCCTCTAGCCACTTTAAGACTGCTATCATCTGAGGAGCATTATCAGAGACTATTTCCTCCGGGCAACCCCATCTACAAATGATATCGTCAAAGAACCATTCAGCTATCGATCTCGCATTGTCACTTCGCAATGCTCTACCCTCTGACCATCTAGAAAGAGCACATCTTCCATGGACGACATTCTTACAACCATTACTCGCAGGTGACACCTTAAACACATCTATATGGATCTTCTGGAACAACCCAGGTGTATAAGTGACTGTGGGTGGTATTTTGACCAGTCGCAACTGCCGATCTTGGCAGGCTTGACAAGAACCTACATACCAATTGACATCTCTTTCGATATTGGGCCACCAAAACCTTCTGGATATTACTTCTTTAGTCGCAAAAGTACCCTTATGTCCAAGATTGTCATGCGCAGCATGCATCATCCACATTCTTTTCTCCTTAGGCACAACCAACAGAGGTTGCTGATCACTTTCTTCTTTCCTACGGTATAGCCTCCCTTCTTTATCCACAAAGAATTTCGAAGCTCTCCGCTTGAGGATTTGTTTTTCCTTGTCGCTCAGGTCAGTGAATATATTGCTCTCAGGATTAGACAAATAATCCTTTATTTTAGGCATCTGTTCATCCAAACGACAAGTAACTTCTGATCTATGTTCTTCTGTATAAGGATGCGTCTTTTCCCAGTCGATATCGGAAGGTGGCATCATCCAAACATTCTTGAATTGCGCCACACCATACTTCTGCTGCATGGCAGTTCTTCTCGACTCTTGCATCCGATATTCATCCATCTCTAGTTCGATATCGAGTTCAAAATCATCGATATCGGTAGCCAATGTGTTCAAATATCCACCCCTGGTGTCGATATCGGCTTTGAAATCCTCAAAGTCATAAGGATCATCATCTTCGCCATCGCCCATTCTGAATAAGATAGGTGTCCCATCATCTTCATCCATGAGGTCTTCCTCGGTAGGCGGTAATCGTCTCTCTAATGAGCTATTACTAGGCGGCCTTCTTGATAAGCCATCGGCCAAGGTATGGGCTTTTCCCTTTATATGTACCAGCTCAAAATGGTACTTCCTTATTTCTTCTATCCATCTATTTATTGTAGCATTAGGGCCACAACTAGGATTATCTAGCATTCCCTTTATGTAGCTTGCATCCGTTTCAACTGTAAGTTTCCTACAACCATAGGTAGTATAGTAAGCATCTTCTAATGCCAACTTTAACCCATAAAGCTCTCTTTTCGGCTGGGAGAATCTCGCCTCTCTTTCATTCAAGGTTATAGACCCAAAATGATTATAGTACTTCTTCTTAGGGTCATTAGGATCTTGCTGATACAAGTAATATCCCACAGCCATATAGGAAGTATCTACAGCCAACGTTATACCTAATTCATGGTCATAGTTCACCGGTTTGAGAGCCAGAGCATTCAATATCGCTTCTTTTATCTTCGATATCGCTACTTCTTGTGCTTCACCCCACTCCCAAGGTATGTGTCCTGTAAGTTTGTGTAATGGGGAAGCAATTTCTGCAAATCCTTTTACAAACATTCTTAATTGAACAGCTGTCCCCAAGAATGATCTAAGTTCAGATACATTTTGAGGAGTAGGCCAGCTCATTATAGTTTCCACTGTTTTATTATCGGGTTCACTACCCTCATAAGTACATCTATGTCCAACAACCATTGCTTCTGGTACACCGAGGAAAGTCTTCTTGCCAGAGAAGGTACCTCCTGAGTACTTCATTCTTTGTACAATACGATTACAATTTTGCATATGCTCCCATACAAATCTCCTGATTCCAGGGTTTCCTGGTATAGTTTCATAGCCACCATCTGCCATCTCATACCTAGTAGCTGGTCCTTTGATAGGAACATCATCCACATATGGTATAGTAACATGAGGTATTTCATCTTTCAGTATATAAGTCACATCATCATGAAATATCGGAACTGAGTTCGTCCATCCCATAGGTAACTTTACCAATCGATGCAACCCAAACGGTGTCTGAAACGCAGTCAGATCCCTAGATTGTTCGTCAATATATCAATGGTCATAGCCAACAAAAATATCCAGAGTCCCCAGACACGCTCTTCCACGAAAACTTCTTGCGATATCGGCAGTCGCAGGTGGTACTCCTGAATGTTGTATCGTAACTTTGTTCAATGGCTCAAGACTATGCACTATTCTGAGCTTTCCATCTTTCTTTAGTACACAGAACCATCGAGATCGGTAGGATCCATTGGATGGTTCATAAGTGCCAGCGTCAATTTTGTCCTTTATTAATTTGCACACTTCTTCATGAACTCCAGGTGGGATAGGAATATTTCTTTCTACCCATGGTATGTGTGGTACTACTGGAAATTTTACTGGAGGGAAGAAATCCTTACGGAAATTCCCTGCCTCTTCTGTAGACCAAGCAAAACCATCTTCCTGTAGCTTCATAAACTCATGCAACAATTTCCTTTCTTCAGGCCATAGAAAATCACCAGGGTGATTTTGATCTATGATTTCCTTTCGTTCTTGAGTATACCTCTTCCCAGGTGTAAACTCTGGTGGATTTACTGGTAACTCAGGCATTCCAGCTAGTGGATCACCTATAATTTCTCTTTTAATATGAAACTCTGTAGGTAGCTCTGTCTTCACTGGTCTGACTTTGACTCCTACAGGCTTATATTTCCTTGAGCCATAGACCTTGAACATCTTATATCGCTTTTGAGGTTTGGTTTCTTGACAATATCGGGAGTTCGACGACCGATATTGTGACTCTTCCTTCTTTCCCGGCGATATCGAAGGTTCACTTTGATCTTTGGTGGCTTTTGCATACGAAGTACCGATATCGGTACTAAACTGACTTAAATAAGCTTCGATATTGGCACCCGCTTTAGGGTCTGTCTTCTTTATTTCATCTTTAGAGGCTAAGACATAAGCCTCACTCAATTCTGATTGAGTAAATTGATTTTCAACTGGCAATCTGTATCCGTCTATTTTTATTTTTCCGTTCTCATCTATAGACAACCCAACCGCTACCTCTCCCTTTTGTTCTAAAAGTTCCTCGAGGTCCGTAGAAAATTTACATTCTCTACTTCTTCCTTGTCAGGCATTGGCCCTTCAGGCGGTGGTTCATCTTTCTTCGTTTCTTCTTCAATCGGCACTTCAACAGTTTCAGGTGGAATATCTTTTCTTCTGACAGCTTGGGCGTGTTTGGAAAAGCCTCTTGGGAATGTCCCAATCTGACTTCTTTCTCCCGTATTTGGGTCAGTGATAGTAATATATTGATCCCCATCCTTCCGATTGTCTATCTGGCTTTCTACCAAGACATCGAACGGACGACCAATTAAAACCTGGTAAGGTACTTTATCAATGATATGCACCTGTAAGTACACCTTTATATTCCCAAAGTTGAACGGTACGTTCCTAGCTAATCCCCTTGTGGGAGACAGCTCTCCATTAGCACTCTGCATATGGATTACCACGTCCGGATCCCAAGATATACCTAGTCCGACAGCGATATCGGTATCCATAGATACAATTTGCGATCCACTATCCAATATAGCTTCCACTTCACGATCACAACCATTGATATAAGGGAATACTACTCGAAGGTCATCACCCTTACTAGCAGCAGAAATTATTTTCTTTCCCCTGTCAACGATAGGTCGATCTTTTCTGAACTGATCTACGCAATCCCTTTGTACAAGAGCTCCAACAGTCAATCCATCTCTAGCTTGCAACAAAACTTCACATCCAGGATCTTCGATATCGCTCAACCGGAAATAAGTTAATGGCTCAGGAGCTTTCGGGTCCTCCTCATCCTGATAAACGTCAGGTAGATTTTGTACGAAGGCCTTCATTTTCCTGGCTCTGACCTTATTATTAGAACTTTTCCTCATTATTGCCCTGCGTACGGCCGGTGCAATTTTCAGTAGTTCCTCCGTATCAAGTTCAACCTTATTTCTAAAGATCCTTTCTGCTAACTCTTCATCTAGACTGCTTTTGAATAGATGAGTCTTTCCCTTTCCTTGAGGAGAATCACTCTTTATTACCTCTACTAACCTATCCACATTACTTTCCTTTGGCTTGTCCTGTTTCTCAATTTTATCTTCCGATATCGGAAGTTGATCCCTATTAACAGGTTTCACCAAAGCAAATGGTCTAGCAGCTGGTTTCGATATTGGTACACTCGATATCGGTGGTTTGACTTGCGATATCGGTGCTTGTGGTCGAGTTTCTGACCCATCACTATTTCTTTTCATTATTTGTTTTTGCTTTTCTGAATTTTCTCGTTCTCTAACCTTTCCAGGGGGTACGTAGACGTTAGGATTATTTGGTTTTCTAGTTTTTATTTCAACTCCATCGAACTTCTCTCGAGACTTTCGTTCCTCATGGACTGCTCCTCTGGTTGAAACAAACTGAGAGGAAGTCTTAGCAGTACCAATCCTTGGAACGCCTAGTTTTCCGGCTCTTCATGGTCGTACAACCTTCTATCTTTCTCTATGGTGACAACTCAATTGTCAATAGCATCTACTTTGTTTACCATATTAGACCATCTACTTTCTTCAACCGTCACCATGTTAGTCATTGCTATAGGAGACGATCTTGGTCCATCCATAAAATAGGCTTGTTCATTTTCCCAATCTGTAGCAAACATCATAGTACTGGGGGTCTTTTTATCCCAACCCTTTTCTCTTATGATGCGCTCGATTTTAGTCTGTCTAGATTCGTTCGCGTCCTCATATGGTACTGGGCTACCATCTTTGAGAGTGAACTTATTATCTTTATTCTTTATCAAGATCTTCTTCTCGATGAATTCATTCTGAATAGGGCAATCCCTCACTCCATGCTCAGTAGATTGACACATATAACAATGGAACGGTCTCTGACCCCCGTTGTCCCTATTAGGTACATACAACGCTCTTGGTCCTCGAGTCGCTTCCCTCATTTGGTCCATCTCATGCTGCAACTTTCTAAGATATGCGCTATGAGAGTCTACATCACTCGTAAGTTTCTGCCACTGTTCATCCGATCTAGGTGATTCAACTTTGACCTGGACTTGCAGCCTTTGGGAAGCTTGAGAAGTCGACCCTCTAGTCACAATTTGTCTTGGAACTACCGATATCGGTACCTCCACATCAGGTGCATCTTCACCATAGAATCCATAAATCACCAATATATGATTCTGGCACGCTTCTGAAGCAGCCGTGATCACATCTTCAAGATCCCAAGGATCTTCCTTACGCCTCAATGGGTCAGTTTTAGGCAAGAGGAGAGTTATGGCATTGTGGTAATCCTTTTCCAAGGCTCGAAGGAACAATCTCACCGCCTCAGCATTCGATATAACTGCTGGTGGCAAAACTAACTTCGCGTGTTCAACCTTGAACTCTCGGATGTATTTGAGCAGACGCTCATACTGTCCAATAGGAATAATACGATGTTGATTGACGATATCTCGCAACCTAGCCATACTTCCCTTTCCTCTATCAACCGATTCAGGATAGGCTTTCTGAAGTTCTTCCTTGAACTTTTCATAATCCTTCCCACATTCTTTAGCTAATCCCTTATGCAATTGACGAGTATGATACTCCATATAGGTAATGGCTAACGCGATCTTCGCATCTCCATCAACTACATAGGCATATTGGAAAACTTCTTCCAATTCGTCCAAGAACTTCATCAGTTGGCTTGGGTTGCTACTATCGAAAGTAGGGGGCTGTCATGAATCATGTCTCTGATTCCCTTTGATGATTACTCCATCACCTTCTCCTATCATTCCCTTTGTACTTTGCCATCAGGCAACTGCACAGACTTTACCATCAGTACCTTGTTTCCATGACACATAGCCACATCCTTGTTCCCCATAGTACCCTTGTTCTCCATAGTCACCTTGTTCTCCATAGTCACCTTGTTCTCCTTGTCCCTTGTTCTCTATGTCCCTTGTTCTCTATAGTATATATACTCATAGTCACTGTAGATAGCTCTTCAGTCTGTTCACCTCCTGTCTTTACTGTTCAATCACTATCTTGCCCTTGCTTCCTCTTGTCCTTGTCCTTGTCCCTTGTTATGTGTGACCTGAGTGGCCCTCAGCACTGGTTCCCAGCACCACAGAGTGATTGTTCTTGACAGGGGCACTTTGAACTTTTTCGGCAGCTTATCACCTCGAAGCTGCTTAAGTG
>ML180329.1:0-11193 GCA_004369135.1 Dendrothele bispora CBS 962.96 | reverse complement strand
AGTTCGCCGATGGTTCTTTCCCTTTTTAGTTTCGATCCAGCCACGAAGAACTTCCATTGGCTTCCCGATTACTTTGAAATTTCATACATGTATATGCAGTCAGGACTATGGCAAACTATTTTTCCTCTTTCGTGCTTCAATAGAGACCACATGGCCTTTGCAGAACAAAACGAACAAAATGAACTTATAGTCTCACTAGAGTCTAGCACAAGAAAAGCTTATGATAAAGTAGACCATGAATACTTATTCCTGTAAGCCCTTATTAGAGCGCTTCCAATTCCCAATTAAGACAGTAAGACACTTTTACGAGAAAGCAAATGGAAACAAACGAGCATTGCTAGTACTATCTTGGTTGGTATCATAGCTGATGAGCCATCTCGAATCGATCAGCTACAGACTAATGTAGAAGTACTGTTTACGTGAAGGGGACAGAACTTGAACTTCGAGAAAAAGGCTTCGTGTTTGCCTCCGTGGAAACGCGGTGTGGACTGATTGTTCTCATCTTTGCTTCTGTATTGAATAATTTGATAAAAATGGACTCAGAAGGAGAAAATTTCACCGATGGTTCTCCACGTTATTGGAAACGAAGAATTCGATTGTGATTGTGTGACAGAAACAAAAAATCGGGGATGTGGTTCTTCTCAGTACATCGCCTCATCAATACATATGTACCTACTGGCAAATTGATGTGGGTCCAAAAACCCCAAAATTGTCACTTTTTAGCCATTTTTAGCGATTTTCTTTATCAAATATCTCTCTCAAAAAAAATGCTATCGACAAGAGGTAAGTTCCTACCCCCCCATTTTTGATGCTTCTCTTTCAGATGGAGCTCACAGATTTCCCTGAAAAAAATTGGTGGTTGAGTTGGAAAAACCGCATTTTTGAAAATTGCCTATTATGGAAGGTGATCACTTCGGAGGGACTCACTTTGGGCTCCAAAAACTCAGAATTAATCCATAGATCCATTCTACAACTTGTTTGATGCAGAAATATGTACTCAATCCCTAGATACAGTAGAAAATATACCGGACCGTCACTTTTCGCGGCCACGAGTAAGCAACCCGCGGTTTTGCAAGGGATTGGGACCTTGCTATCAATAAGAATCCGTGTATTAAAAAAACCAGCTGCCGAAATATAACCATTATGGGAACTCCCCGAGGAAATGCTTTACGCACAGAGTGTGGGACTCAGAGCCACCTCAGGGGAAGACAACCTGTCTATCTCCCTCGAGGACCCGTTCGACGGCACAAATCTGACTCTATACCCACTAAAACCCCGGAATTTGTGACCCAATCATCTGGCAGTGAATGTTCTCTTTCCAGTAGGCCCTTCCATGTGGCCTTAACGAGCTTAGGGCTTATACTTTTTCTTCCATATTTCCAGCTTGTCATTCTTCTATCCAGCTGGATACGCTCGTTTATCATTTTTATCCATCTATTCTCAATTTCTCTCTCATTAAATGGTTCATCATCATTCTGTATTACTCGTTCACAGCGTAGCTTCCAAATGAGATAGGCTGACTCAGCTGTTAGTATTCTATATAGTCGCTCTTCACCGGTTTTTCTTTTTCCAGCTTGTGTTTTGATGCATGCAAGCCCTGCACCCATGCGACCAGACTAAACTGATAAAGATGGTAATGACATATGCTGAAGTGACCGAACAAGATGGCCTCATAGTCTCCCTCGACCAAGAGAAAGCATATGACAAAGTACGCCATGACTACCTCTGGAAAGTTCTAGAGAAATTTGACTTCCCTGAAAGCTTCATACAGACTATAAAAAACTTATAGACACCAGCGCAAACCACTGTTATCAGACGCCAGAAATGGAAGAAAGATTGATTGCGAACCTCTTCGCAGATGACACGACAACCTTTTTGGATAAACATGACAAATTTGATGACCTCCAAAAAATCCTGGACACCTGGTGTGTGGCGTCAGGAGCTCGTTTCAATATAACAAAAACACAAATTATACCTATTGGCTCGGAAAATTATAGGAAAGAAGTTATTAGAACAAGGATAACGTACGACGAAGGGAAAACATTACCGACGAACCTCCGTATTGCTGAGGAGGGTGAAGCAGTCCGGATACTGGGACTGTGGTATGGAAATAAGCTCCAGGCGGAACAAATCTGGACAGCAAACATTGAGAAGGTAGATTCAAATCTTGAATGATGGGGAAAAAGTCAGCCAACAATAGAAGGGAGACGACACATCATCCAAATGATAGTTGGAGGCATAACACAGTACCTAGCCACAGTACAAGGAATGCCCAAAACAATAGAAAAACGACTCACGAAACGGATTAACAATTTCCTTTGGAATGAAAAAAGGAATAATCCGGTAAGTGCTCAAATAGTTTATGGCAGGATAGAGAGTGGAGGGCGAAAGGTCCTGGACATAGCAGCCCGGAACGAAGCGATCAAGATAATGTGGTTGAAAGCATACCTATCCTTTGGACCAAACCGACCACTATGGGCGGTTTTTGCAGATGCCCTCCTGGCTCAGAAAACACCAGGCTCAGAAAACACCGACCCGTCACTAAGAACAAAGACCTTCCTACAATCATGGAATACCTACCGAAATAATAAACAGATACCGGAACTAAAAGAACTACTTGATACAGCCAAAAGATATAATCTGAGAATAGAGGGCATAGCTTTCTCAAGAGAAATAGTTCGCAAAATGCCAATATGGTGCCACATAGAAGCAGACCAAGAAATCAGGCTTATGAACCATACCCTTGCCAGTAAATGTCTGCAGACGAAACAAATGGTAAGAACAGTTGGTGATACTGAAGAGATTGCCAAAACCCTACTGGAAGAAGGGCACAGGGCGCAAAACGACTGTGACTGCCAAAAATGCGTCCACCTGAAACAAAGTGTACACTGCGCCCACCCACACGGGTGCATGACACAAGCAAGGAAATTGCTTAACACGCTACCGCAAAAATGGGACCCTAGGTCAGAACTCCCACAAGACTACCAAAACAAACCTCGAAACGACGAAGACTGGAAAGTCTTCGATGGCCGAGTAACGACCACAGGCGAACTCGCAGATATCTTCAGGCTATTTACAGATAAAACAATAACCCCAACGAGAGAGCTCCCCAAACTGAAACCTGACACGAATGTAAATGGTCGACATCTTGTCATTGACGAGATCATAATTGAAACAGACAGATCCTGCATAAACAATGGGGATGACAACGCGCGTGCAGGAGCGGGATTATATGTAGAAAAGGAACACCCCTTGAATAGATCTGCAAAGCTACCACTTTACCTAGGACAGTCCACCCAAACCGGTGAATTAACAGCAGTTAAAATAGCAGCGGAGCTAGCGGACCAAAACCTGGAACTTAGGATCGAAACGGACTCTAAATATGTAATAACCCTGCTGACCTCAAAAAAAAATCAGATAGAAGATAACGGTTACATTGGCACAGCAAACAAGGCACTGCTACGGAGCACGATCGCGAGTCTCCGGAGAAGGAAATACCAAACTTACTTTAAATGGGTGAAAGGACATGACGGGCACGAGCGGAACGAAGGCGCGGATGAAATGGCCCGCAAAGCCTTAACAAAGGATAAAGCAAGCCCAATACACCTTTCGGTTGCGCCAACACTGCTTGCTACAGGTGCCAAGCTTAGCACAATGACACAGGCCCTGGCATATAAAGCCGTCCAGGAGTGGAAACCTATATCTGCCAAACGACAGCGGACAAACCGAAACATCTTAGCAATAAAAGACATAACAGAACAGCGTTTCAATTACATACCAACAGAAGAAAAGATATGGAAATCAATAAGACAGAAAGACATAGAAAGGAAAACCCGATACTTCCCGTGGATGGCAATCCACGACGCATATATGACAGGGACCCATTGGCTTAGACCAAGTTTCAAACCGGAGCTACAAGAGAGAGCATGTTGCAAACACTGCGACGCAATTGAGGACCTAGAACATATCCTAATACGATGTAGCACGACCGGACAACAAATCATTTGGGGGCTCGTAGAAACGCTGTGGGGAAAGAAAGTTAACAACGATACTACCTGGGAACACCCAACCATGGGTGACATTCTGGGATGTGGACTCCAAGGGCCTGGCGGATCGGCGACCATGGACCCGATGTAGGGAGGGGGGGGGGTCCCAGTGGGGTGGGAAAAAAATTTTGTGACTTCACTACAAAGTAGCCTCAAATTGGGCCAATTTGAGGCTACTTTGTAGTGAAGTCACAATTAATTGGGCAGAGATGACGGATACTTGTAAAAAAGGTTGATATTGTGCATATTCAATCTTTCGCACCAATACAATACACTGATAGTCTCATAGAGATTGCATGTGATATTTACTTAATTAAAACCAAGAAGGACTTTACAGTGTCAAAAAACCTTGTCTAAAGTAATTTCAATGAACCGCAAAAAATCAAATGATAGGCAAGGGTGTCCAAAAATGTGCATGATGACTGATATTATCTGTAATCTACATCTTATCTTAATCTAATCTTCACACACGTGATCTTAGATAATCCATATAAGGCAGGAAGGGGGGGGAGGGGGTCATGGTGGCCTCGAAAAAAAATTATGTGACCCCGGGTACTTCTTCGCCGATCTGCCAGGCCCTTGGTGGACTCGCAGACGTGAGATCACCGGGAGAAAGCCAAAAGAGACTCCCAGGTGACACGAGACTCTGGAGAATCCTCCAAGCAGAATCAGCCTACTTGATATGGAAACTGCGATGTGAACGAGTCATCGCAAATGATGACCGGCCGTTTTCAGAAGAAGAAGTTAAGAACAGGTGGTTCGATATGATTAACAAACGGCTTGAATTAGACTGTCAAATGGCAAAAGAAAAATACGGAACGAAAGCCCTGTCCAAGAAAATAGTCAAGAAAACATGGAGAGGGCTGTTAAAAAATGAAGAAAACCTACCAGACGACTGGATAAACGCAAACGGGGTTTTAGTGGGTATAGAGGAGGACCGCCGACGCCGCACAGGCATGAGAGAGAGGTAAGTGGAGACCGCCGTTTTCGATAATAGGCGATCTCAACAACTCGGTGAATTCGAAATCATTTTCGGAAGCTCGACCCCTGCCCGAAAGGTTACTACTCATGGTGAGTGGATGATCTGCTGGGACCAATTCTGCAACGCAGTCACATTTCTTATGCCCTGGCGAGCCGGAGAACTGAACTCCTACCGAGCTCACATCACTAACCTCTTCTCTGCTCACGCTAATCCTTCCTATCACGTCAATGTCATCAATTACGACAAGGCCGTCAGAATTAGAGCTTCCGAGCGTCGTAACATCCTCCTATCTGACATTGGGTCATTCACGGACTTGTTCATCACCTGGATCCAACTAGCTGCTGTTGGCGTCGCAGATTTAGGGAACAAGTCCGACTCCGAGAACGCTCAGCGGAAAGTTGAGATATGCAAACGGTATAATCTCAAATCCTGCCCTCACACTATCCGAAATTGCCGTTACCTTCATGTTTGTTCGCACTGCCGAAGCAAGGACCATGTCCGTAACGAATGCCCATCCCTACCCAACCCCGATGGCTCTCAATGAGAAGGATGACGACAACATATCCCCCCTTGCACTGCCATCATTGACACATTCATTTTTCTCGTGTCGATAACCACATAATCCACTCTTATTCACTCTCCATCACAATTTCCCGTCTAATAACGCCACTCCCCGCCTCTGTCGCACTCTCCGTCAATATCCCCCCAATCTTCACGCAAGAGGCGTAAGATTTCCACGATTCCCTCATCCGTCGGCTAGGGGGGGTCTAACCGAGGCTATGCCGACAAGCCGGTTGCTTAGTCAACGTTCTGAGAAAAGCAGTAATCGCATCTACGCTCAACAAACACAGGCTTTTTCGAAAGGCTGAATCGGTAGAATATTCGTATTTGAGGCCTATATTAATGTGTTCCCAAGTAATTAATATCTCCGAGCTGCAGGGGAAGCAATGTACTAAGTATTCAAGGAAGTAAGTATCCTCCTAGATTGTATGTGACAAGGGCTGTGTTTCTTGAGACCCGGACGCGCTATTTACATCATTGCAAGTAACATTTTGTAGACTCAGGATGATAGAAGGGGTGAAGATAAGCCAGAGAGCAAGCAGAAAGTCCTCGACGCGTCGATACGGTACGTGTCGTTCGTGGTTGGAATTAACGCGTAGTCAAACTCGTGACTCTCGGCCTTGAATCGGCATATCTCGGTTAGACCCCCCCCCCCCTAGCCGACGGATGAGGGAATCGTGGAAATCTTACGCCTCTTGTCTTCACGTGTCCCTGTCCATCTTCATTAATGACTCCACCTCCATCACCACGCCAATCCTCTCCATTAATAGCGATTCAACCTCCCCTATTCTATTCCATCTCGGTTTCTCTGTGTGAACGGCCGCTGTTGCAGGGCCGGTTTCTTCATCTCTTCCTGATGGATCCGTGTAGACGAAGGAGCAGCTGGTATACCATTCTAAAAATTAAAAATTAAAAAATTAAAAAAAAAAAAAAACCTAAATTCATTTCGCGCTCCTCTCCATCGAGTTCCCCCCTCAATCAATATTTCCCATTCTCATCCTCCATAGCTCCATAGCCATACCGCGCTCAATGCTCATCTGTTTTTAGGGACAGCCGCTGTTGCAGGGCTGTCCCATATTTGCCTAAACCGAAGGATACTCAAACACGAAGAGAGATGATTAGTTGATTTTTAAAAAATTTATTATTTACAACAGACTAATCATCAAGGTACGTGAATGTCATACTTCGCTCTCAGATTTTGATTGAAGTGCTCTGGCACAAGGACCTCCGGGCTGTCCTCCCTTCAAATCTCTCTCCTTCCTTCTCAGATTTTGATTGAAGTGCTCCGGCACTGGACCTCCGGGCTGTCCTCCCTTCAAAATCCTTTCTTGCATGCTAGCGATCCGAGTGCTGAAACAAGCACTAGAGTGATTCCTCACCCATCCTAGCCATGCCCCTATTCTCATTCTGCACACCGTAATTTATTTCTCCTGTCTTGTTTCACCCCTTTCTTTTTTATGGTCTTATATAGTTCAACAGTCCAAAATTACTCATTCTTACCCACTTCTCTCGAGTCCGTTGTACAGCTCCATTCTTCAATTTGCGTTACCCACCCTCCCTTCCCTCATTTTTTTGTCTGAGAATATTTCCTATATTTTCTGGAGCTCATTTTTCTTTCATGATTTTCTCACTGTTGTCTCGTGTTTGGACTGTGATATATGTGGATCCGCAGTATTGTAATAGCCATACCGCGCTCAATGCTCATCTGTTTTTAGGGACAGCCGCTGTTGCAGGACTGTCCCGTATTTGCCTAAACCGAAGGATACTCAAACACGAAGAGAGATGATTAGAGTATAAAAAACTCATAATGAGAACAAGAACATGGCAAGAGCAGATTTCTACTCACCAAGCTCGACCCTACAGCAATGTCAAGAGACATTCTTGCTTTATTTTTCCAAGCCATCATAATCGCAGAAACGTGTTCTATAACACCAAAGGAGCGTGGGTTTGAAAATATGGGATCAAAGGAATGATCACTCGGAGAACTTACCCGCCGCATTCGCAGCATTCCCCACTATCGGAGGTAAGATGACAAAGACAAACTGTTTGCTCAATGGACCAACAATCAACAAACAACTGAAGCTCGAACTTATTTCAACCATCTTCCGGAGAAAACGCTGTCTGTACCAAAGACCCCACGAAATGTTCCATTCGGTTTTGACTGTGATCGACTGTCATGAAAGTTCTCACCGGGCCGGCCGAAGCTGGCTGGGTACTACTGTACTATTTCGACCGTAAGTTCAGTCCCTTGGCGCGTTACGCGATACTTTTGGCAGAATGGATGTTCAGAGGTGCCTGTGATGCGTTACGCAATATGTATGTACAGGGCGGCTGAAGGCCGCACACGAAATTTTATGTATATATTGAGTCTCTCTGGACGGATCAACTCAATAAAAAAGAAACCTACAACTTATTAATACTGTAATACATATTCAACTTGTATTCAACAGCGGCCAAAGGCCGCCGCAAAAAAATCTACACAAGAATTCCAAGGCCAAAAATGGGTGCGTTACGCGATACCCCAGGGCATGTTCGGTGGTGTGATGTATGCGTTACGATATGTAAAATTGGCTTAGTTCAGTGGGGGGGTGTGATGCGTTATGTGAACATGCGGTCATAATAGTACAGTAGTCTAGTAACTTTCAAATGCGTATCTCAATGTAAGTAGTTGTAGAAGACATCGCGAGTATATAATACTAGGTTACGCGCGCACTCCAAATTCCAAATGAAAAGAAACCCTTGTATACATTACTCATCAATACCCGACTCCAAAACTACTCATGGAACAATGAAGGTTGAAGGATTATCGAAAAAGGCAAGAATGGAAAATTTTGTTGAAGGAGAGGAGGCTGAGTCGATAAGTAGCGTGCCCAAGAAGAGATTGTATAAGTAGAGCAGACGTGGAAACAAATACAGTTGGATGATCAGATGTAGTTGAGGCAATAGTGGACTGAAGGGTATGGATCGGAAAGGAGAAGTTGAGGGTAACAAGAAAAAGGGGTAATAGTAAAAGGGGTGTACTGTAGCTCGCCTTTCGCATTTAGCAGATATCGTGTTTTCAAGAAACGAGAGGGGGATGACGGCAGCTTTCATCGAGAATTTCCTCCCCAACGGCGCACTAGATGCTTCTGATGTGGCGTGGACCTTCTGGATTTAGATCCGTCAGATGGGCTTTCGGAACCTGGAGCACGGGCAAGGCAAGGGCCTTTATAGATAGACCTATGTGCACCATGGGAAAACGATCCCGCGCACAATAAATTGACATGAAAAAAAAAAAAAAAAGTGCTTCCATCAATAGTCTCAAGGCCACCACAGGATGAACACTCAATTTACTTGATAGTGTCAATGACATTCTCTCCAGCTGAATATGATTCCTGTAATAACTGAAGCCTTTGAGACATTGGTAAAATTGCCAGCCAATCAGCATTGCCAAGTTCTCAAACTCATTTGCAGTTGCAGTCTGAGATGTAGGAAAATAAGAAGTAGGGCTTGAATCCTATACATTATTACCTGTATTATCTAAGTTATTCCGCTGCTTTTTATTAGCTTGGGCCCGTAAGGATGGACTCGGGTCTGGGGTATACCCGCGGTATTCAGCCACGGTATTTTGTGGGTACGGGTACGGTGTCTGAACTGTGGTACCCGAGGCATACCGAGACCTGACCCGCCACCCCGCGCGGGTTCCAGACCATCCTTTTCCCACGGATCATCAAAAGGCCACAGGTAGGCATTCTGAGCCTCACAGGTATCCGTACAGAATTTTTTTGGAACCCAAATATTTTGTGCTCCTGCGCTCCCCAATCATGGCTTTAATTTGAGCTACTGAATAAGGAAAACGACCGGTTGGTTGTCAAGATATAAGCAAAGATATCTGATTTAGTGTTTTTTGGCTTTTTTTAATGAATGTACTGAGTTGGTGATAAAAATTTTCATGAAATAAACCTTCTTTATGCAATTGGATCATTTTTCATTTCTAGAGCCAAGCAAAACAACCAGAAGCCAGGCTGTGGTGTGCCAATTTCTGATATTTTGCACAGAAGGAACTACATGTGACTTAATTTCATTCATAAAAAGGTGGATTTTTTTATGCCAATAACTTTATTTAATTAATTGGAGCATTTCTCATTTCTAGAGCTAGACAAGGGGACAGACTCATAAGCTATAAATGGCAAAACTTTGATAATGATTATGTTTGGAAAGTAAAACCAAATGAATTTTATTCATAAATAAAGGACTATTTTTAGATAAATAATATCTTATATCGAAGTGAAACATTTCCTGTTTATAGAACCAGATGATTAGACTTCTGGAACTATTTTTAATTGAAGAAGTGACATTTTGTGGCAAATTTTGCTCAATAGCAGAGATGTGGCTTCGCTTTTAATGTATATAATGATATGAAAATACCGCGGTATTGACAACCCGCGGTTTTTCATGATACCGTGTCATTTGTGGCTAGGGGTATACCCGTACCCTTGAGAGTAACGGGTTATGTGGGTAAGGGTACGGTGTAGTCTCAAGATTCCCGAGGGTATACCCGAGTCCATCCTTAGCTTGGGGTATGTATGAAGACCCTGGCTTGCATTTGTGAGGGAAACCATGGGGCAAATCAAGTGTAATTCCTGAAATTTAAGCAATCTTGCCAAAGAGGCTAAATAGATAAGTAATTTTACACAGAGCATAATTGTAGAAGTAGTCTTCTGGGTTTTATTTGAGTGTCGGTACTGATACTATGGTGAACAGTTGTAAGCTAAATATGATCATGAACAGAGAAGAATTTGCACTTAAACAAAACTCTATCAACTCGCATCTTTCTCATTGATAGACAGGCAAACAAAGTCAGAAGCAGAATAGCTAAGATGGAATACTTACTAATTTCTTAATCAGATTGGACATGTGGAAATGACTAGTTTGCGAGAGTGTACAGGAGGAACAAAGAGAATGAGAATTATCACTACCGACACTTATATTTACATTGCGATTGTGGTTATGGCTACGGTTATGGGCAGATCCAGGAGAGACATATGTGCCAACAGAGATATCCTGAGAAATAGCGTGTATTGTATTAATAATTAAAGGTACAATGCTGTAAGTAGATTCTAGAAAGTCAGTTGGAATCGATCGGGGGAAGAGTGAACAAATAAGTAGTACGTACTATAGAAATTGGCTGAGTACTTTGCGAGTACTGGATATCTCTCGGCACCATCATATGCAGGTCGTGTTTGTATGAAACTAAACTACCACAGGTACAGTATGAATAAAACCTACCAATGAGTTCAAGGAAACCCTGCTACCGGAGGGGGAACAAAAATTTGTTGGCTAAGGGCGGGAATTCCAAGTTAATTACCTACATGGCCAGCCCTTTAATTAAGCTTTAAGCATCATCTGAATAACTTCGGTCTCGAATGTCCTGGGAGCATTGTGATGATACTTATTACGAGGCCGACTGTAAGGAGGAATCGTCCTTACTTAACTCGACTTTGCTGGATGTGGCTGTGCCGTACTAGACACTATCCCCTTTAGGCATCCGGTCCGGCACGGCAACTCAATACCCGCTGTCAGGCCTCGTACCTGCCACGCGAAGCGATGGCCTATATCTTTCAT
>ML180328.1:0-11365 GCA_004369135.1 Dendrothele bispora CBS 962.96 | reverse complement strand
CGTTAGTTTCAGAGTACTGGGATTTGGATTGGCCAGCCTTCTGTACTTCATAAAACATACTTAGATTACTAGTTCAAGACTTGAATAAATAAGTACAGTTTCTAGACTCGGTTTAAAAAAATGGTATCTAGGAAAAATAAATACAGTCACACAAGACAACAGCTCATACAATTGAAAATAGTTCTCATATGAAAAGAAGGACTATGTCATACAGGTCAAGTTAAATTTCTTCCTGTATGCTCTGCAGCCTCTCCCTCTGCTGTTGTAATTGCAGGTGCATTGGATTGGGATTCTGTCATTGACCTGTGCCCTTCAGAACTACTTCCTTGACCTGAAGCAAACCGAATGGATTGTGATAAAGACATTTCTTCAAGGGTGGTAGGTTTGGCATTTTCAGCTGCTGCTATGACAATGATAAGAACTGGGTATAAAAGCCTATGAATTTTAGCATTAATACATATCTCTAGAAAAGAGAGCATAGAACTCACTGAAATTTCTGGTACTGCTGCAACCCAGCATTGAGTTATAGTGCTTTGTTCATCATATTTGAATGATATTACGATATAAACTATCTGCACTTCATGTTGTTAAGACAAAAAAACAATCACAATTATTGTTGAATCTTTTACTTACCCAAAAAATGCAATACATTGATCCAGATTCAACCAACAGTAATAGAACTTTCTGTACCCTGCTGGATGATGTGCCACTTTGACTCAGATTCTTTTTTAACATCTTGATAATGACACCTATAAAATTCCTTGTTATTCAAGATCTTACCTCAAGTTTATTGACCTCACCATGTCTTATACCCAATGAGCAGAGTAGCAATCATATTTGTGAACAAAAGTGGAAGGCCCAAGATCAAGGCATTGAATTTTGAGGTATCACCTTCCGGATTTTTCACTATTTGTGCTACATTAATCCCTGCATTTACAAAACCTGCAGCTGATTGTGATGAAGTTAAAACTTTTGATAATACACCTAGGGCATATACTCACCTAAGGAGCCAACCATGCAGGACAATAGTGTCAGTTTGACAGCATGTCTCTCTGGAAACATGATCCATGCTTTCCACACCACAATCCCATCACTGATGATATACTGATAGGTCAATGAGCAACCAACTGTGGAACATACTTTAAACACAGGATCCTACATTGAGCCTGTCCATAAAAATTTGAATAATCTCTATCCCTGTTAATACTGTGTTTAACTTTTCGGAGTCTGGTGGACTAAAACTTAGTGATGGGAACTGCAGAATGAAATACTCCAAATAGCAGACAGCGGAAACTAAGCTAGTCAAAAGCATAAGTCCTGTGAGAAGGGGCAGTACAGTTGTGAAATTTGATCCAGCGGCCTTTTTCAACCTAGTTGGGTAATTGTAATGTTCATGAAGCATATTAGTGTGTAACTCGAGAATGGGTTCCCAGTCTACGCACAATACTAAACGACAGACTGTAAGGGAGAGTGTTGCATAAACACCATACAATAGAAAAGATATTGCCACTTGTCCAAAGGATTGCTTGATAACTGTGAGATCGACTTCAGAGAGAGGTCGAGACTGCATCGAAGACATAGACAGCTAGGTAGAGGTGGCTGTGGGTGTGGTGTGGGAGAGAAGTCTGTGTGGATAAGTATGTCCTTTATATTTTTGGACTTTCGAACTACGCTACTTACAGGGAAAGTTCAATCAAACATTGAGTACTATTAATTCTGAGTCTTAAATTTAAAAATGTGTACCCCCATGATAGCGGGTTGAACATGGATCAGAGGTTGAAAGACATGTTGCGGAGAGTATACTCATGTGGGCGAAGACTAAGCACATGGTAGACATCTCTGTTGGTGAATAAATTGAGAGGGACTCATACTTTCCATATGGTTTCAAGACAATCTCCAATAATAACAGGATAGATAGGTTCCGAAAGCCTACCCAAGCTCAACTACCAAACCCCACACCATACTTATTTCCAATTTGAATCTAAAGAAAGGTCAAACAGGGAGTTAACAACGTAGAAAACGCGAAAGATAAAATCAATATACAACAGAATACGCTGCTAATATTACAGCCGGACATAGATCAATCAGCTTCCCAGCATCTTTTCGAATACTCGAAGTGTCATATGGCCCCGGCAGTTTATCATCACATACATGATTTGCAACAATACGGATATTGAAAATGAGATGAAGTAGGATCTTCGTTGCTCACCTCAGTTCCGAGACTGGTATCCCTACACGTGGTCTCCCTTCCTTCCAACTCCTATAAATCATTCTCATCAATCTCATCATCAGTCAACTCCTCTCCTCTTCTGACTCCGCGATGTCTTTCGAAACCCTCTCTTCGAGCCCATGATCGTCCATCAGTACTAGTGTATGGTAGAATACTGAACGGTATGAAGAGCGTGTATATCGGACTATGTTCATAGTGAGAAGGCTAAAATAAATGAAAAGGGAGATCATCACGGGCGACGATTCGACGAAGGTGATGAAAAGGGGTACAATCAACAAAAAGAGAGATCATCACGGGCGACGATTCGAATGAAGGAGATGAGAAGGTGACATTGATGAGTATGGGTCATGACCCGAGATACACGACAATGGGTTACTCACTATCCTCCTTCTCCGATATTGAAGAACAACTTTAGATTCTGCGTCTTTCCCAAGCCGTACGAGCTGACAAAGGCCTGATTGTATCAAACCAGTTTCCCTAGCCATGAAACAAGGACAACAAGAGGAGAGCTCAGAGTGCGCGAGAGGTTTTGAATTCTCACCGCACCCCTACTCAACGCAACTTTCCGGTAAGGAACTAGAACCTGTGGATACGTGAGAACGGATTGACAGTCGGCACAAGTCTTGGGAGCATGGCAGTGTCTGGACCTGCATGTAAGCACAAATTGATAAGCCTGGGCAGGGATGCTAGCGAGGGACAATCGCCGACACTCATGGGAACCGTGGTAGGAGTTGCGAGGGAGCGGATGATGGCGGGGGACAAACAGACTGAGAGCAGATTGACAGTCGGCACAAGTTGGCAGCATGGCGGTGTCAGGACCTGCATGTAAGCACATATTAATAAGCTTGGGCGGGGACGCTAGCAAGGGACAATGGCCGCACTCATGGGAACCACTGTGGGAGGAGGTGCGAGGGAGCGGATGACGGGATGTCCGTAGGGCACGTGCATTACGGGTGTACCCGAAGGTAGCTTAAGACTTAAGCTACCTTCGGGTGTGTAACACCCGTAAAGCCTTAAGTACTCTAAAAGGGAGAACAAATCTCCTTCCTTACAAGACATATATCTGACGATATTCACAGATTGATTGGCAATGTCTGAGATTTAATGATTTTGATTGTAACTCGAGTTCGACAGTCCCTCCTCCTCTCTTCGTTCGGAGTCGGGGATCAACGTACTAGATAAGTAAATGTACAATTGGAGTAGACAGCTTTGCCAAACAAAGAAACGTGTTTCCTGCGCACCCCTAGGGCCAGCTGCTGATCGATTCAGACCGAGTCTCCTCCATAACGGGCCTATCCACCTGTATACATGCATCTCATCTCTTCAGTCAGTCGTAAAATGTCGGACTCCCCACACTGCCCTGTTCCGGCACTATCAATACAGGGATGGGTTCATTCCTCTCGACGATATTCATCCTTGCCTCCCAATTTTCGTCCCATCCCTTTAGGCATCCATCGACATCCGTCAATCTTTCCACATTCCTTCTTTGTCCCGACGAAAACAAGGCATTCTCTCTGTGGAGTAGGACGATCGATCCATAATGACGATGCAGTCGGAAACTCGTTGATGCACGTTAATTGTCCCTTGTGTGTGTTTACTCCGTCATATGCGTTTCAATCCTTTTTCAACGCTCATCTCGTCTGTCTCCTGACTCTTTCTCGTTCCTTTTCTCTTGCTCTTGACCTCGACGTTATCCTTCTCCTTTCCCTCTTTGATTAATACGGGGACCCTCAGACCATTCTTTACAGACACACTGCTCCGACGCCCGGATGGCCCACATATCCTTTCATTCACTTTGATGAAGATCCAACACTCAACTCGATAATACGTCTTCCAATTCCTCATATTCATGCCCTTTGTCGACTTCATTCCCTTCTGCTCAGACGCTACCGACTCCGCTTTCCATGTTATTCTCAACGCTCTGGAGGGGTCTATTGGTCAAGGGCACGAGAAATCTATACAAAGGTGATGTCCATTTTTCCATTCTTTTGTTCCTAATACTTATGGTTAACAGTGTGACAGTGTGGGGGATTTATCCTCATAAATGTGTGCAAATTGGGGTACATCATGCGCATATATCACTCGATGTCAGTCTGTGAAGAGTCAAGATGAAGTCAAGATGGTCTGAAAAGCAGGTACGTATTTGGATTCCTATCAAGACCGGGAACATATTACAGTCTGTAGACTTACTGATATTTTACAGCTCTTGATACTCGAGCTCGAAGGATTTCGTTAAGGGTTAGCTGGTCGGCAGTCGTGGTTATAGCACAATATGAATTGTTCATCCTCCGATTACTACAGGGGGGACGAATTAATCAACTTTTGTCCTCGACACCTTTTAAAAACTGTGCTTTCCTGTCGTGTTTTTTTATCCTCAACTTCCCTCTTAGTCTATCACGCATGCGCACCTTTTGAGGCGATGTCGTACCAGTATTCGAATATGGGTGGACATATCTCAGGCTGTTAAGAACCGCTCAACGTAGTAAAGCTTGAGATTAAGGTAACTAATGAAATAGAGTGTTGATTAACCTTTTTAATGAGGTAATTCAGGGTTCTTAAGGGCTAAATAACCGTTGGGCAGATAAAGTTCACGCGATTGGCTATATGAATGTCGATTGGATTCAAATATACGATCGAGAAGTTGAGTTTGAACAATATATTGAGTAGTAAGTGATTTTACAGTGTAATAACCGTAGAGCTACGTTGTACTTAAGTGCGATAAGTACAAAATAACTAGCTAAAGAGTATCTAACTTACAATGAGCTTTTATAGGTGTCTAGGAGGTAAATAAAGGTAAGTAAAAGGTAAAAGAAAATGAGTAAGATACCCCCCGCCGAGGGTACACGTATTTATCAATTTATACTAAAAGGGTTACCTATGAACGCGTGTATTTCCGGCACTGTCGGATGCCATACGTGTTTCTACGGCTACCGGCGTGTGCCCTTAATTTATTTATGTATAGTCTAATTACTATCCGACGTATACGGTGATTCCGTGTTGTCCTTTGACTTCGTGTGATCCTTTATTGTATGATTACGCGGTTGTCCGGCTTGTCAATCAAGTTACCGAGTCAAGCTCGACTCGTAACACAGGCCCCGTTTTGCAACATCGGCGAGATATGTCCAGCCCCTCAGATATGTACATCCCCCATACTGTACAATTTCGATCAATTCGCTCAAAAGTGGTCATTTTTTCGGTTTCGATAAATCTCAGAAAATCCTAAAAGTTGAAATAAAAATAATGGCGGGGTTTTTGAAAATGGCCCGTGACGCGTGACACGCGAATTGATCGAAATCGTACAGTATTGCAATATGGGTCAGGTGTCTACCTCAGCATGATATACCAATATGGGCTGGACCAGGGCAGGCCTAGCGTGCCGGGACAGCACAGGGCCAAATACTCACATGACACATGTCGGCATTGCGTGGTGGACTTTTTCTGTTACATCGTGACACTTGGACACAGGTAACACATGACAACACATGTGATTTCATACCCGGCAAAACTCGGCAACCTCTTTTTCTATCCGTTGTGGGAAAGCAAATACTTCCAGCTCTACATCGTACTGAGGACTTCTTTCCGCTATTTATTAATAAGCAAAAGTAGTCATAAATAATAAGTGGGGAGGTTGACAAGCAGCGCAACTGTCCTTGCTACCCACATGTAAGCAGCCAATTGGAGCCATGTTATTTATTTAAGAGGTAGACGTTGCAATTGAATTTTTTCGAGCAAGGCAATAGTACTAGTTTGGGTGTATTAATAAGCTGTCAAAGGACATTGTACACAAGGACAAAGTATGCGTTGTAAGCGGTCAAAGGACATTGTACACAAGTACAAAGTACGCGTTGTGCTGAGAAACAAATACAACCAATGTTTGGGGACGAGGCTTGATTGGTCATGTTTGTTTAACACGGCAATGAACACTTTGCACTTGTATGTTGGGTCACCTGACTTTTGACAGACCTTAAATGAATACAAGTTATAACTTATCGTCTCCAAGTCACGAGGGTCTCTCTCCACCCCATATTGCAATGTCGGCCAAGCAAGGTCACAAGTCACGAGGCTCATTCCACCCCATATTGCAATATCGGCAAGCGAGCCTGCTGCACTCCTCAGCTTATTCGAAGTTGAGGAAGTACTATCCAACTCATATTGCAATAGTGGTAGACTTTGATTGTCTACGTTGTCTCAATTGTCTTTTAAAACATCACCAGAGGAGGATACCCTCTACTTTATTCCCAAGCTAGATACAGTAGACATATTTCTCGTGTAGACAAAAAAGAAAAACCAGCAAAACACATGTTTAAGAAAAGTCAGTCCAAGAAAGCAGAATGGAACAGAACCCCTCAAGTCCTCAAAGCAGCCTTGCCCTTGCCCTTGCCCTTGCCCTTAGCACTCCCTCCATTCTTCTTACCAGCCTTCCCTTTTGCTACAGCCTCCTTAGCTACTCTGCTTCGAGTCATTGGGCGTGTGTCGGAAACCTCTTCAGCCTTGCGCTTTGATGGACGTGTATTCCGGAACTTCGCGTGCTTGTAGACATGTTCGAGAGTCTCTTTGACATCGACGACCAGAATAGTCCGACGACCAGAATAGTCCAGGAAGCAAGGTCGGTCAGCTGCTGATCATCCCATTTGGTCGTAAATTCCTTCTCGTCAGGGTCACCAGTAATTGTAAACAATATACTTGCTATTGCCCAGAGGAGCTTCCAAACTCCGTTCTTCCCGGATGTACTGTCCAGCGGCGCAAAGTCCCTCGTGTCCTTTTCAAATTTGCCAAAGTCAGACCACCATCTAGTCACGTCCTCTATCACCCCCTCCATTAACCCTGGATCCACATCGAGGATGACCAATGCTGGTCGGCCAGCCTCTTCCCATAATTCCATCATGTGCCACTCTTTTTGGGACCTCACCTCGCCGTTGACCTCTTGAAACTTGAAGACCTGCTCGAATTGCAAAAAGATATCGAGCAACTCCTCGAATTCATCAAGCCAAGGCTCATCCGGCAAATGATCCACAAAGCTACCCCATGACTGAAGGTACCTGGACAGCTCTGGCCAGAACCGGTCCTTCAACGGATGGTGCCAGCAGACTGCTTCCCGTTTTATTTCACCCCAATTGGAAGTCGGCACGGATGGACCGGGAACCGTTGACTGTTCGGGTGTGGGTTCCGAGAGAGCCGGAATAGGGGCAGATGGTGAATCGGGTATAGGCTCCGGCGGCGCTTGTTCCAAATTGGGATGTGCAGTCGGCAAGGTCTCAGAAATGGCCAAATGATCTGTTGGCGATTTAGAGACTTGTTGGCTTGGTGGAGACGTTGGTTCGTTGATGCCGTCAGTGGAAGCAGAGGGGAGAGCGGAAGTTGAAGAGGGAGGTGGTACGGAGGAAGAACGTGGTAAAGAGGAGGGAGGTGGAATAGAGGAGGGAGGTGGAACGGAGGAAGCATGTCGAACAGCAGAGGGAGGTGGTGCAGAGGAGGGAGGAGGAACAGAGGAGGGAGCTGGTACGGAGGAGGAAGGTTGTACAGCGGAGGGAGCTGGTACGGAGGAGGGGGGAGGTATGGAGGATGGAGGTAGTATGGAGGAGGAAGGTTGTACAGCGGAGGGAGCTGGGACAGTGGAGGGAGGTGGAACCGACGAGGGACCTTGAACAGAGGAGGGTTTTGTTGATTTGCGTGGGGTTTGAATCACGACTTCGACCCTCTTAGGAAGAGGTTTAGCTCTCCTCACTTGAAACCTTTTTTGGGAGGGGCCGCTTTCTTGGAGAGGTTCGATTTGGCTGTTTTCGTGGAGTCGGCTGTTTTTGAGGTTGGCGACGCTTTGAACTGCCTTCACTGTCCTGACCTGGTCCAGGCCGAGCTTTCTTTCCAGTGACAGGGCCTCCTTTACTGTTGTCTACCAGCGACGAGCTATCTTTTCCTACAGCTCTTTCTGCACAAGCATTCGAACCTTAAAAAAGACATGATAAGTATATATATATATGTCCGTCGATATTCAAACATGGGAGGAGTCGTTGATATTCAAACATGAGTGGACTTACTGTATACTGTTTTTCCAAATTTGATTAACGACGTTCCTGTCGCCTCAAACATCTTCTTGTCGAACTTATCCCACTGCATTCCCATCCCATTCTCACCAATAAGATTCCTAAACCATGTTATGTCATATTTTATTGCAGAGATAGACTCGGACTTACCACCAAATATCAACTTTGCCGCCTTCTTCTGGATTTGGCCCAACCAAAGCAGTAACGACACATAACCCCATTTCCTTCGCGACGGCATTGTTGAAACGAGCAACCGCCGGAGTCCACTTTTTTATAGCACTGGTGGTATGTCAGACAAAATACTAAACAAGATAACGTGAGTGACTTACTTTGCAAACCCCTGAGGAGTTCCACTCTCTGCCTCTTCCTTCGCCTTAGCCTCTTCCCAATCCTTCAGCTTCTGCAAGTGTTCCTCTTTCCCAAGCTTCTTGATTTTGGCACGGAAGTCATCAGACTGCTCTGCTAAGACCTGTGCTGCTATCCGGTACCGGATGGAAACGGCACACGGAGGGGTCATTTGTTCCCCTTCTCCATCGGTTTCGGCTAGCCAGCCCTGGTATAGTGCCTGAGCGTCTTCAAGCTCCTTAACGGCCCGGTCCTTGATCATCGAGTCATAATATTGTCGCATGAAAACCATTACTTCAGGGGTGTGAATAGGTTTTTGGCCAGCACCGGCAGGTCCGTCTTTCATGATATCCCGAATGAAGGTATCGTTTTCGCCAGCCTTCAGTCTTCGGTTCTCCCTCCTGAAGAAATCCCCAATCCTATGCTGAGAGATAGGTCCACTTTAGCTGTTAATGATAGACAGAGATGAAGTTTATTACTCACGTCCTTGATGAAAGAAAACAATCGCTGTTTCTCCTCAAACTCTTCCACTGACAGCGTATCCCAACCCAACTTCGAATAAACATCCTCAACCTCGACAGGGTCCAGCTCTAATCTATCAAACTCATCTTCCTTGCTCTTTCCCTTTCGCGACTTCTTTGAGGATTTGGTGGCAGTTCGGACTGAAATATCTCCTCCACCCGTGTTTGTATGTGGGCTAGATGCACCCTCGCCTTGACCAGTCCGACCCATGTTCGTATCTTGGCTGCTCTCACCCTTCTGACCCATATCAACATTTAAACCCGCACTCGACCCACTCGTACCGACATCCCGTCCTGACGTGCCTTCAGTCCAACTCTCAACTGCTCCCTGCATCTTTGGGCGGAGAGTTTCCAAGGCTTCGGAGATTTTCGCCAGCACATCAGTGTCGTCTGTATCCGGCTCACGATCATTGATGTCCTGTGCATGGGGATACCATGCATTCCGATCGTAGTCATCCCCCCACAAGCCCTCCAATGCTGACAAAACTCGAGGTAAACTGTTGTAAGGCGCTAGCCCATCATTCTGGTCTTGGAGAATGAGCCATAAACAAATACTAGCTGTGATTTGAAGAGGTGAGTCGATGACTTGATCCGGTACAAGAGCTTGGAGGGCAGTCCTTGCATCTGCGAGAGTGTAGGGCTGTTCCGTGTCGGGATTTGCGCTGCCGCTGGCCAAATCTGATAGGATGACCTGCGCTTGCGTCTGGGATGGGTTGGAGGATGAGACTGAGGCTTGAATGTTACCGACCACATTGGATGATGAAGAAGACCCTGCGACAGGATCGACCGATGTTACAATAGTAGGTGGAGAAGGCCTTGAGGTAGGTTCAGGTTCGCTTGGCGTAGTATCCGGCTTACCAGCCGGTGTTACAATAGTGGAAGGGGGAGGCATCGAGGTAGGAAGAGTCGGTTCAGCCGGTGTTGCAATAGTAGACGGGGGAGGCATCGAGGTAGGAAGAGTCGGTTCAGCCGGTGTTGCAATAGTAGACGGGGGAGGCATCGAGGTAGGAAGAGTTGATTCAGGTTCACTTGATGTATTAGCGGTATTCGGGAAGCGTTTGGCGAGAATGAGATTAGGAGGGGTTTTACCGGGATTGGCAGCGTACCAAGCTGCGAAGTTTGATTCAGCGTCTGAAATAAATAGTTAATACTCGTACAATCCAAGAAGGACAGTCTTACGCACCATGACTTTCTCCAAATTTCAACAAATATTTAGAAGTTGCCCAACTATAAAACTTTCCCCTCGCGTTACTATTATTCAATTGGTCCCAATAAGGCAGCAGGGAGTCGAGCCATTTCCTTCGAGAGCCATCAGCGTCTTCCCACCAGCTGGGTCGGCCAGGCTTGAGCTTTTCGGACTCGGCTTTTGCACGCGTCATTGATAGGAGTGGATGTTTCGAAGAGGAGAATCGAGAGGGCAAACCAAGCCGAGAGGGTGATGAGTAGTACAGAAGAGGGAATCTGGATGTTAGTGAATGGTCGGGTCTCAAGAAGTAGTTCGAGAGCGCAGCAATGAAGCTTAAGACTTACGCTCAGGATAATGGAAAAAATCGACATGTATGTAATTAGTATTACGCAATGAGAATTTCAACACGATCAGGTGACTGACGTGAACTCTAATTATGAATTGACACCCTAGGCTGTACTGATATTCATATATGGGTGGACATAAATACACTATGACAAGATCGAGACTACAGAAAGGTAGATTAAGTCAACAACCACATGATCCATGGCATCCCACTGCTCTTGTAGGACCCATCTGTGGTTGTTGGCTTCTTGTAGCCGATTCGATAAGTCAGCACGATGGGTCGGATCACTTTCATTGGATCGCGACCAGAACAAACGCGAGACCGCCCGTTCCGCCTCCACCAACTCCGCGTGCTTGGCACATGCAGTGGGCCAGTAAGCCTCACGCTTTTCTTCAACCTCCGAGCCACAGAAAGTTGGGTAAAGCTCTCCAACAGTTTGAGACCTGCGCACTGGGGAAATTACCTTAGTGCTGAATGCGAAAATACTTTAAAAAGAAAGAAACCTTGCTCTCGACTCCACTCCGCTAAGTTTAGTTCAGTGGGAAAATAATCAGGTAAGTTTACATATGGGAGCCAAGGTACCATCCCTCGATAATCTTCACGGAACAACAACGCATCGGCAAATGCAGCAGCGTGATTTGGCTCCATGTGTTGCCACCCAGGTGGAGGATAGGCCGATGCTTCCCATCCCCCTCT
>ML180327.1:0-13398 GCA_004369135.1 Dendrothele bispora CBS 962.96 | reverse complement strand
TGCCCTTGAATAAGGCCTCGGCGTAGGCTTTCGAAGGCGTGGACATCCCAGTTGGTGGTAGTCGTAGTGCTAAAACGACACCGAGTAAGGAGTAGTAGGAGACCCAAGGGCAAACACTGTAGTTCGAAGACCCTGTCGAAGACGTGATAACAAGCGCAAAATCGCTTGAGGCGTATTACCGGTAGCTCAAACCTTAAAATCTAACAGAATGAATACAAGTCACATGCAATTGGATAACTTTCACTTTCCTGTCTTTCGCACTAACATTAACAACAATTGATTGGGTGTCATTGATCAAGAAATCATGACTGATACTGAGACTGTGTCTGGGGGTGCTAACACATCGGTTGGGTCAGTAGTCTGCCTTGTGGACTTTGTCAGTTTATATAAAGCTAACTTGTTCTACAGAATCAACTTCACAAACAATGACAACAATTACTTCAGAAATGTTACTATGAATGCTGCAGGGAGAGACCAATACAATTATTATGCTTCATCTGGAGGTACAGTCATTCTTCTGAGGTGTACCCTAAAGTTTTCATGATATTGCTCCTTGTACAGTACTCAACATTAAAGAGGTTATTGATTGGCTTGATGCTCCTGATCCCTCCACAAATTATGTTGCAGCAAGAGACAAACGAGTAGAAGGAACAGGCATCTGGCTATTGAACCATCCACAATTCATTGAATGGAAGGTAAATGGTCATTTGTTCTGGTTACAAGGCAAAGGTTGGTATTGCTGCAGCATACATTGACAAGTTATACTGATTCTTATCTAGCTGGCTCTGGAAAGACATTTTTGTGGTGAGGTCAACTGAAATGGAGGATGATAGAAAGATGCTAATTTCATTTAGCACAAATGTCATTACCCATTTACAGAATCAGGGGCACCAAGTATTCTATTACTATTTTGATACACTTGGTGGTGGTGACTCCAAAGTGACCTACAAAGGGCTCCTTGCATCTCTTCTTGTTAAAATGGGAATGCATAAAAACTATGATCAGTCCATTCTCCAGACTCTGTACCAGAACTGTTCTCAAGGGACTTCAAAAGTGTCTGACGATGTTATGCTGGATACAGTCCTTGAACTTATGGATAAGTGTTTTGGAGACACCTATATCATTCTGGATGCAATGGATGAATGTAGAGAGCCAAAAGAAGTGATCAAATTAATTCAGCAGCTTCTTGAGGTCAAAAAAACACATGTTGCTGTTACAAGCCGATTTCCAATTGACAAATGTCTAGAAAAATTGTTTGCAAGTGAAATATCATTAGATAGTAATCTTGAAACAACATTGAATGACATTGTGACATATGTAACAAAGGAAATGACTGTTAATGCAGGGAAATTTCAAGGACTGGAAAGAGAGATAAAAGAAACCTTGATAGAAGGAGCTCATGGACAGTAAGTATTATGTAATATGCATATTTGATTAGATTGGATTAATATGAATGCCCTTCAGGATACGCTGGGTAGACTGCCAATTCACTACACTCAAGAGTCTGGGGACTGCAAGAGCAATCCGAGAAGCATTGGAGAAGCTTCCTAAGACCCTAGAGGATACATATCAGCAGGCGATTGACAGAATTCCTCAAGAACATCAAGATGAGGCTAAGTATCTGTTGCAATGGATACTATTTGCCTTTGAACCAGTAACAGTCAAAATGGCTCAAGAAATTCTAGCAATTGATCCTACTAAAGCACCATCATTCTCAGAAAAAGATCGTACAGCAGACATGGAGAATGCAATCAAGATAGTAATGGGGTCCACGCTGGTAATTATGAAAGAAGAAGAGACTTGGGGGAGATTTGAATTACAAATTCAACTGGCACATCCTTCTGTAAAAGACTATCTGCTTCAAGGAAATTGTGTTCAATCTGCCTTTTTTATTAATGACCAACTGGCCCATGAGTTCATTGGACAGTCCTGTGTTACTTACCTACTCCATTGTGGAGCAGACATGAATAAAGTGATAAGGCTCAAAGAATACCCATTGGCTAAATATGCAGCTAGATATTGGGCAGTACACACAAGATCTGTGTTTGAATTGGGGGACATAAAGAACATATTGTCCTTATTGGACCCAAAAAATGGAGCCTATCTAAACTGGCTGAGAATCTACAATCCAGATATGAAACAACATAGGAAGCCCCAGTTTGATTTAGAGATCACCAACATTCAGCAGCCACTGTATTATGCATGCACTTTGGGCATACAGCAAATTATTCCTACACTGTTGAGTCAAAAGGTGAATTTGAATGTTCAAGGTGGTGAATATGGAAATGCACTCCAGGCTGCTTCATATAATGGGCATAAAGAAGTTGTTCAGCTTCTGCTGGATGCAGGTGCAGATGTGAATGCTCAAGGTGGTAAATATGGAAATCCACTCCAGGCTGCTTCAAAGATGGGACATAAAGATGTTGTTCAGCTTCTGCTGGATGCAGGTGTAGATGTGAATGTTCAAGGTGGTGAATATGGAAATGCACTTGAGGCTGCTTCAATTGAGGGACATAAAGATGTTGTTCAGCTTCTGCTGGATGCAGGTGCAGATGTGAATGCTCAAGGTGGTGAATATGGAAATGCACGTGAATGCTCAAGGTGGTTGGTATCAAAATGCTCTCCAGGCTGCTTCACATGGGGGACATAAAGATGTTGCTCAGCTTCTGCTGGATGGAGGTGCAGATGTGAATGCTCAAGGTGGTCTATATAAAAATGCACTCCAGGCTGCTTCAATTGAGGGACATAAAGATGTTGTTCAGCTTCTGCTGGATGCAGGTGCAAATATGTATGCTCAAGGCGGTAAATATGGAAATGCACTCTGCACTGCTTCATATAGGGGATGTAAAGATGTTGTTCAGCTTCTGCTGGATGCAGGTGCAAATATGAATTTTCAAGATGGTAAAAATGGAAATGCACTCCAGCTTGCTTCATATAATGGGCATAAAGATGTTGTTCAGCTTCTGCTGAATGGAGGTGCAGATGTGAATGCTCAAAATGGTCAATATGGAAATGCACTCCAGGCTGCTTTACACAATAGACATGAAGATGTTGTTCAGCTTCTTCTGGATGGAGGTGCAAATGTGAATGCTCAAGGTGGTCAATATGGGAGTGCACTTTGTGCTGCTTCAGATATTGGAGATAAAGGTATTGTTCAGCTTCTGCTGGATGCAGGTGCAGATATGAATGCTCAAGGGTCACTTTATGTATACAATGCACTCCAGGTTGCTTCAAAAAAAGGACATAAAGATGTTGTTCAACTTCTGCTGGATGCAGGTGCAGATGTGAATGCTCAAGGTGGTGAGTATGGAAATGCACTCCAGGCTGCTTCATATGGGGGACATAAAGATGTTGTTCAGCTTCTGCTGGATGCAGGTGCAGATGTGAATGGAGATGCACTCCAGGCTGCTTCATATAAGGGATATGAAGATGTTGTTCAACTTCTGCTGAATGCAGGTGCAGATGTGAATGGAGGTCCACTCCAGGCTGCTTCAATCACAGGACAGAAAGATGTTGTTCGACTTCTGCTAAATGCAGGTGCAGATGTGAATGCACAAGGTGGTAAATATGGAAATGCACTCCAGGCTGCTTCAAAGATGGGACATAAAGATGTTGTTCAGCTTCTGCTGGATGCAGGTGCAGACATAAATGCTCAAGGTGGTAGATATGGAGATGCACTCCAGGCTGCTTCAGAGAATGGGCATAAAAATGTTGTCCAGCTTCTGCTGGGTGCAGGTGCAGATATAAATGCTCACGGTGGTAAATATGGAAATGCACTCCAGGCCGCTTCAATTGAGGGACATAAAGATGTTGTTCAGCTTCTGCTGAATGCAGGTGTCAGTGTGAATGCTCAAGGTGGTGAATATGGAGATGCACTCCAGGCTGCTTCATACAAGGGATATGAAGATGTTGTTCAGCTTCTGTTGGATGCAGGTGCAGATATGAATGTTCCAGGTGGTAAATATGGAAATGCACTCCAGGCTGCTTCATATAATGGGCATAGAGATGTTGTTCAGCTTCTGCAGAATGCAGGTGCAGATGTGAATGCTCAAGGTGGTGAATATGGAAATGCACTCCAGGCTGCTTCAGTTGAGGGACATAAAGATGTTGTTCAGCTTCTGCTGGATGCAGGTGCAGATGTGAATGCTCAAGGTGGTTGGTATCAAAATGCTCTCCAGGCTGCTTCACATGGGGGACATAAAGATGTTGCTCAGCTTCTGCTGGATGGAGGTGCAGATGTGAATGCTCAAGGTGGTCTATATAAAAATGCACTCCAGGCTGCTTTATTTTGGGGATATACAGATGTTGTTCAGCTTCTGCTGAATGCAGGTGTTGATGCCCCTACAGTTCACAAAGAGTTTAAATAATTTCATATCAAGATGGCTCTGTTTGAACTTTGAGGTACTGAATTTTCATTTTCATTTTGATTCAATTCTTGAACAGTTATTCTCCGCAGGTTTCTCCTTTGGCAGCACAACTGTCTTGCTTCTTTGCTTTGGCAATTCTTTCAATTTTAGAAGTTACAGGTGTCTAGTATGAAGATATGATCCCCTCTCAAATGTACAGAAGCGAACCCATAAGCAAAATATTTTCTATAAATTTAGTTTTTCCGGCCTAAATTTGAATATTTTTACAAAAGTCTTTTTTTCATCTTATTTTTAACAACAAGCTCTTTCAGTTAAGAAAAAGAATTATGCAATTTGGTTTGTATTTGAGCCTGCAATTGTCTGTATATTTTTATTAGCCAAAATGAGCAAATGCCAAAAAACCCATAAGTGAAAAATGCTCTTCTCGGCCACCTGTACATTTTGGTGTCTTGAGGTAGTCATTTTTGAGCTCAGAGACCCTAAAAACAAACCCCCACATACACAAGAAAAGCAAAGGAGAATCCAGGTAATTACAATAGTGCTTATGATGCAGTTTTGTACCACTTTTTGTGCAGAAATGATAATTTCATAGTTCTGAGCTATATTGATAATACCAGCCTTTGAAATTTTATATTTGGGACTTATGCTATACATATTGTGGTTCTTTACTGACAGATTCTTTGGTAGGGCTCGGGGATATTCTCTTTTTCGCTTATGGGTCATTTTTTGCTAAGGGGTTCGCTTCTGTATATACAAATGATTTTCAATGAATGATATCTTTTGATCATAAATGTTTCTATTAGATGGAAAGTAAGATGCAAAGAAATGGGTGTGCTTTGGTAACTGTTTACCTAAGCAATACTCCTGAGTTATAAATTTGACCCAATGGTGTTCATCTACCCTGGTGATTTACTCACTTATCAGCTAGTCTTGTGTAACCAGACTGACAATACACACTGAGTATATGTGTGTATGTACTCATCAGTACGCAAGAGCCTGAACACAATGCCAGGACACAGCATTCACTACAACAATTATGAAGGAATAGGGCCGTCGCTTTGCGCGGCAGGTACGAGGCCTTGATTTTATGCTCAGTTGTCAAGTGCTAATAAAGTGACAAAAATAGTATAAGATAAGATTAGTGATATACCAAAAGGATTTAACTCGTGGTAAAGTGCACTGCCACCCTGCGACTCCAGATAAGCAAGAACGAGTCCTCCTAAAGTCGGCCTCATAATGACCAGACTTGGGGACAGAGATAAGTTATGTGTGTATTGTTGACTCACACTCTTGATTTTTATTGACAACTATATGCTGGGTGAAGTACTGCTAATGTCAATAAGAATGCTAGTTTGACAAATCGAGTTGTTTTAGAGCAAGGAAAAAGAACAACTAGGCATAGACTTTGGAAGGTAAACCAAACGTTGTACAGAAAAAACCGAGCTCAAGTGATTGTTCATTGAACATCTGATGATTATTGCTAATTAGATTGATATTTATTTAAAGATTGTATTTAAACTTCCTAGACATTGCAAAGTCCAAACTCCAGATTCCATCAACTTAAGCCAACAATCAACAGAGCTTGAGCGTTAAAAGAAAAAAACTGAGCTCAAGCGACCATTCATTGAATGCTTGAATGCCTTGATTGTTGCAGCTGCGCACCGCCAACCACTCGAAAATATTAGTAAACCATTGCCTACAAGCCATAAAAACAGAAGAGAATGAAATCATCAGTACTCAGTTCCTAATCAGATCCTCACCCAAATAAAAGGATAACAATTGTGAAGAATCAAAATAGTATGGCAACTCACAACAAAGACAACATCAAATCCCCCTTCACACTCGCTTTCAACTATACCTCGACATCCAAATTCATATCCAATCTCAACTTCAAAGCCTTATCATCATCATCATTGTCTTTCACTCTTCTTCCTCTCTTCCCCACTCCTCTTCCTCCTCCTCCTCTCCCCAAATCCCTATCAACTTCCATACCCACACTCCTCACATTGCCAGCGATGTTCCCACCCACTTGATCAAGTCCATCAACCAAAAACCCATCATCATCTCCATCATCATCATCGTCATTGTATTGCTCATCTTCATCAGGATAATGATACTCATGATCCAAATTCGAACTATCATCGTTATAAGTAACCCCTTCCACCACCATAACCACCACCTCCTCCACCTCCTCCACTGCCACTGCCACCATTCTGATCTGAATGCCAACTGCTTCCGGATCCATAATCCCCACTGGGATACTTCCTTCTTATACCACCTCTTCTACAGACACTAGCAGTGTCTGAAGGAGCTAGATTGATTGAGTCGGTATCATCTCAATCACCGGGGTCTTGGTTATTGTACCCGACAAAGTTCTCTTCGTCAAGCCTCAAGGACCCAGAGTTCATATTTTCTTGCATCTTTATACTATTTTCGTTACCCCAGTAACTGAGCACCTCAAGTAAGTAGTACTGATTCAGTGATTCTGCGTCACAACCTGGATCTGCTACATATTGTACCCCTCAAGTGAATGAATTGCAGGTTGTAAGGGTAGATAGATAGGTATTAGATGATCATTAGAATCAAGAATCAGATCATAAGTCAACAAGGGAAATGAGATTTCTTTTGTGATTGTAGTTGGTTCTCACTCAATTGGGACTCGTTTTTGAGTGCATCTTTTACCTTGAACATAACATGACACAGCCCGAATGAATCTCAAACTTGAAGCATCTGAACACATCTTATCTTCTGTCATTTAATCCCACTAATATCTAGCCAAGGACAAACAAATCCAAAATTCTATATTCATTCTCATGGTCAAGAATTTGAACTTGAACCTGCAGCTGGATATCCGGCAATGTTTCACTCCTGAACCATTTGTCTATAATTGATCTTGTACTTGTCTAATTCCGCATCACCTTTCTTGAAACATAACACTTTGAGATTCTTTTGTTGTACAAGATCATATGGGATGACCATTTGGTCGTAACGCCCGCCGTAAGGTCCAAAGCGAACAAAAGGCGAGGAAGTAACACCCTTGCTTTTAGCATATGCCGCTCGGTTTTCTTCATATTTTGCAAGCAGTTTAGGGTTTGTTGGGTTTGCTATGAGCGGCAGTTTGCCGAACTTCTCATTGTTCATCCAAACCTGGAGAACAACTTTCTGAGTAAAAAAGAATTGACGATTGACCAGTAGGTTTTACTAACCTTTGGCTCAGAACGCCATTCAGTCGATGAATCATAGAATATCAAGCAAACCGTTTCACCATGGTCAGCCGCACTGGATTAAGTGCTCGTATTAAGTTAAGGTTTACAACTAATGGAAGAGATGAGTTGAACCTACCTACTTGCCAAATCTGTAAGATACATCCCTTGCCCCAGTTCTGCAGAACTCGTGTGACTTGCTTTGTGGAATTGACCCTGCTCATATTCTTGGGCAACTGCATCTGGTACACCACGAAAACCAAGGAATTCTGGTCCGGTTCGTTTATCTATAGTGATCTATAATAGATTCCAATATGTCTTATCAATAATCCAATAAAAAGGGGATGTAAAAACACACCGAATATGTAGGGATAGCAATCACTTCAGGGAGTAATAAAGCTGCAAGAAGCTGAATAGCGACCAAGGATGGCTTGCTGAGAGCAAACATAGTCGGCAGAATTAATGGATTGAAAGCAATCTATCTGATACATTTTAGGGTGATATTAGGCCTGACATCTGGAAACAGACCAACACTTGAAACTTGCAGAGGTATTGTTAGGTGTAAGACCTGCCCGACACAAGTTGGCGGAAGTAGTGAGATAAGGGACCAGCCCAGAGGAGAAGAGAAGAATTGCTGTTGGAGGATTGGAGCCAAAAAGTGCAGTCTTTTATACTTGTCCCACCAAATTCTGGGCTCACATCCAGTCCTATCCGAGGCTAAGTTCGACGGTTGCTATTCTGCTGGGCCCGTTCAGCGCCATGACTAGTAACTGAGTGTTGAATCAAGGGATCACTGATGAGAAGTTTCATGATTTGTACAGGAAGACCCGAAGTTTGAAGTGCAGTAGCTCCTCTTTCAAACGCAATACTATGAGGTGGCACAAAAGTTGATGGCCGGTACAGACTCTGTGACATACTTACCAGCACTTGCGGCTTAACTGCGATAGAAAACCAGAGACTTGATACCTATGCGCTGGAAACAGATGATTCATTTCTATCTGAGCTAGAACATACCATCACTGTGATGCTGGCTAGGATGCATAGGTTATCTAACCCTAGAAAACAATGGATAGACATATTGTTCTTGCCACAGTGAAGAAATAAGTGGCGACAAATTACTTGACTGCTAGCGCTAGCACCTATGTTTTTGAGCAGACGCTGGCTTGAAAATACCACGAAAACTTTGTTGTTACTTTGGCATTCATCGATCTGATACTTAGCAGATATTCTACTAGCCGGCAAACTATATATGTTTCCTACATAAGTTTGACATATTTTTGAGGATTTCCGAGTCGGTACGGACCAAAGAGAGCCCAGAGACGGAGCTGAAACCCCCTGTATGCCATGCAAAATCAAATCTGGATGCCATTAAGGTGTGGCTAGAACTGTAACCCAGTTTTTGGTATAATCTAGGACCAGTGATATGAGCTCTGACAGAGCAGTGTAGATATGCCAAATAGAGCTCCGAACTCAGTTACCAATAAAAGGCTGAAAGCTATTCAATAGGGAACAGATGAACAAGATCATCACAAAGCTACGGTGGCGAGTATGCGGCGAACGGTCGCCTGTAAAAATGACAAGTGGGCCACCGCAAGCGTGGCAGCCGTAAGTACGAGGCCGAGGCCTCAGACCTTGCTCACAATTGTTACTAGACCGAGGAAGTCGGAACGTTTCTGAGCCAAACGGGACGACACGGACTCCGGCTGGAAGTTTCATGTAAAAACCGGCCTCGTAAACTGTTCAGGCCAAGCAAGTTTTACAATCGACAATGGGCTGTAATGTGCCACAGCTGGCACTTTTAAACGCTAGTCTCGACATATAGCCGACATCTTTGCAAAGTTTTAGAACCCAAGGACAACTTACAAGTCTTTCATAAACCCCGGCCGCCTCGTAAATGAACTTGGAAACTTGATCCTCAGGCACAGGTATTATAATGACCCGCTGATAACAACTGGACGTGTCTACAAGGTGAAACATACCACAGAACTTTTGTTTCATTTCGGCCAACCCTATTGTAGAGCAATGCATTAGTGCACTGTTGTCGGACGGCGATTCATTATGACTCGTAATATCAACAAGACTTTGAGGACCACGAGATCCGTTGATGCATGCCCGAATGTATCTCAACAATGGCTGTACTCTTTTACATGAAATCAAGTGCATTACGAGCTCAACTTTAAGGACTTGCAGCCGCTGCTTTCCATTACTTTCATCCGGGGCCGGGGCCGTCACTTTTTGATGTCTGCAAATGGAGCCGGGACCTGGCAACCATTTATGTATTTCGGCATCTGGGGATCAAGACTCAAGACTCAAGACTCAACGGTTTACAGCCTCGTCGTCCGGTGATGATGAGATGAATCGCTTCATTATCAAGAAGCCCATTGGTTTGTTAAAGCCTCGTACCTGCCACACGAGGTGACGGCCCTTTGTCAATGATGCAGGCCGCATCATTACAAATTACAGCTAACTTCAAATCATTAGACCTCTTTTTGATTTTCTCGCTTCAGGATTTTTGTTTACTTGTGGAGCAGGACCAAACAAATCAAATATATATAAATTCCGTTGGTGTCATTTCTTATTCTTCCTTTGGCTTGTTGGGAGGGATCGTCGAGTACAATCTTGCATTTGTGGTAGGCCGTCGCAGTAAAGACACATTCTTTGACAGAGGGATGGATGAAGCGTCAATTACCGTGGACCATGAAGACAGCTGGATGACAACATCCGGGTTACGATATATTTGGTCCCGCTCCAAAAGTAAACAAAAATCATGGAAGCGAGAAAATCAAAAGAGGTCTAACGATATGAAAATAGCTGTAAGTATATCACTGCGAATGCTCGTTTATTATTTCAAGTACATAAGGCGCGGCCGGATTTTTCCACGCGTGTCAGAAAGTTCTGAGCCCAATCTTCCGAGCATTGTAGCCCACTCATTTCACTGTATTTTCTATCAATTCTTGAAGATTCAAGCAGCTCTCAATGTTGACTATATCCGGCAATCACTCTCGTTGCCTTTACTAAATAAGCCCCTGAGGGAGTGAAAATAAGTATTCTACAGAATATAATAATATTGGCATGTGGACCTGCATATAGATCATAGGGGTTCATATCTGCAGAAATCGAGAGAGAATACGGAGAAGTGAGTGCACTAGAGCTTGCGGAAGATTGAGCTTGGAAGATTGAAACGTATTTTCGACGCGCGAGAAATTTTCGGCCGTGCCTTATGTACTTGAAATAGCTGTAAGTACATTGTCCATTTCTCATTTAGAACTACATAAATGAAACATCGAGAGGTATCCGCGAAGTACAAATCCTATTGTCATCATACAGTGACTGATATGCTACAACTGGTCTAATTAGATTGGTATTTATACAAGTAAACATTGTATTCAAACTTCCTAGACACCGCAAAAAGTCCAAATTCCATCCATTCACTTCAACTATAAGCTAACAGTTCACAGAGCGCTCGAGCGTTCAAGAAAAAACCGAGCTCGAGCGACCGTTGTCGAATGTTTGAACAACTTGTTTAGTGCTGCGCCGCCGATCGGTCGAAATAAATCATTGCCTACGAACCATAAGAAAATGATAAAAGAGAGAACGAAATCATCAGTACTCGGTTCCTCATCAGATCCTCACCCAAAATAAAAGGATAACAGTTGTGAAGGGTCAAATATAGCAACTCACAACAAAGACAACGTCAAATCCCCCCTCACACTCGCTTTCAACTGTACCTCGATATCCAAATTCAAATCCAATCTCAATTTCAAAGCCTTATCATCATCTATCGCTCTTCTTCCCCTCCTACCCACTCCTCTTCCTCCTCCTCCTCCTCTCCCCAAATCCCTATCGACTTCCCTACCCACATTCCTTGCATTCCCAGCGACGTTCCCGCCCACTTGATCAAGTCCATCACCTAAAAACCCATTATCATCTCCATCATCCTCATCTCCATCATCGTCGTATTGCTCATCTTCATCAGGATAATAATACTCATGGTCCGAATTCGAACTATCGTCGTTATAACCCCTCCCACCACCTCCATAACCTCCTCCACCACCACCTCCACCACCACGACTACCACCATTCTGATCCCAACTCGAATTGCTTCCGGATCCGGATCCATAATCCCCACTGGGATATTTCCTCCTTATACCACCTCTTCTACGGACACTAGCGGTGTCTGAAGGAGATAGATTGATCGAGTCGGTGTCGTTACGATTGCCGGGGTCTTGGGAGTTGGAGTTGTCGTACTTGCCCATGCCCCCGCGGTCATGCGACTGCGAGGAAGCGGGAGGAGGCGATTGGGAGGAATTTGGTGAGGAGGAAGAAGAGAAACGAGGTGAGCTTCCAGGGGCTTTGGTTGGGGAGGAATCGGTGTATGACATGATGATTTCCGAAAGCGTATAGGTAGTAAGTTGAGTGTTTGATGCGAATTAAATTCGGTCGTTCGAGTTTGAGTTTGGGTTTGACTTAAGAAGGTTTATTCAACTTTATAAGTCAAGAGGCGTGATAAGTTGTCGTGGTCTTTAAGTTTAAGTATTAGGAGCGAGTATCGAATACTATTCAGCTTTTTATACATCAATAAAGGTGGGGGAAGGTGGGGAGTAAGTATAAAAAGTGGATCTAGTGACGTCGATTCTGAGCTCGAAAGATGAGAGGGCGAGTACAAATGAGAGGCTTGAAGGGGTAAAATAGCATCATTTGTTAGAAATATGATAGAATACCCAATACTTGTTGTCTCCACTTAAGTATTGAAGAGAAACGTTAGACTCCACTTCGAGTCGTGACCGGGGGTGTCTTGATTTGGGATCCAGCGATATCTTGCATTCTGAACGAGATATGCTGTTCAAGTCATAGATTCTCGAGCGTTATATCTACAGTGATTTGGAATGAGGCTTTCTTTTTTTACTCAGAAGAACAGTAGGACAAGATTTTACTATTGATACAATGGTTTTCATTTCGTTTGGAGTCCGTATAAAGACATAGCTAACGAATAAGAAGTGATGGTAAGGTATAATGACAAGGAAAAGGTGATATTGAGTGGGATCTAGGATCCGAAACATAGGAACAAGAAACATATTCTTCGTTTTTTACATCCCGAAGAGAAGGGACTTGCAGACATTTATCGACTGTAATAAGTGACTCGAATTAGAACCATTCTAACCAAGAACAAAAAGAAAAAAAAGAAATCTACTCACAGCAACGAAAGCGTCAAATCACCATGAACTCTAGCCTTCAACTCTACGGCAACATCCAAGTTCAAATCCAACCTCAACTTCAACGGCTTATCTCCCATATCATCATCGCCGTCCTCATCGCCACCACCACCAGCGGTCTTTCCGACCGTGTCTACAGCGCCTTTACCGGTTCTAGCCTCCTGCCCGACTTGATTCGTCGTATCGTCAAGTTCATCTATATCTGGTAAACCTCCGTTGTTTCTCCTCTGACCTCGGCGTCTAGGACCACGTTATTGTTGGGAGGAGGAGTTGAGGAGGTCCACGGGAAGGTCCAACATCAGAATCGTCCTCTGCACTCACCGAGACTACGTGCGTTTCGGCTACGGCTACGGCCTCAAGTACAACCACGGCTAGCTCGACAGGATTGAGAGGGCTGTTGCTCAACTTGAGCAGGTGGGGGACCAGGGAGAACGGGATTGGGTGGGGCTTGCTGGGCCTTTACTATCGGACATGGTTTGGTCTGTCTGTTTTTTTTCTCTTTTCTAGTAGAGATTACATGGTAAGGATTTTCGATAAAGAGGTATCGCGGACTGCAGGGCAAAGCGGGAGTTCTCCGGACTTCATAGGAGGTAGGGATTTAAGTAAAGCCAGTTT
>ML180326.1:0-14687 GCA_004369135.1 Dendrothele bispora CBS 962.96 | reverse complement strand
CAACTCTGATCATTATTCTAACACAGGCCGCTTGTCGTGGGCTCGTGGTTGAACACTATGCTATACGCATTGGAAATTTCCCAGGTGATTGGCCCGCACAAGTCTTCGAGTGTTCCTCTCATTCTGAAAAAAAAAACTCGCTTTGAGGTGTACGAATACTTCACCAATTGTACTTCCGACCGTCGTATTTTCAAAATCTGTGTAATCAGTCTTTTTGAGTGATACAATTGGTACAGTTGCGACAAATGCACTTTGTGAGTCATACACCTCTTTGCCTAGAGAAATATCTTAATCTTCCGTTCGAAGTATGTGGTGGAGCATTGGGGTAAACCCGTGTCCTTTTCAAACATCTGGGAAATGCATTAACGAATTACAATTCACGATTAGGACGAACTGAGGATCTCCAGGAACTACCCTGGAAGGTTGTCTATACCGACCGAATCAAGAAGATATAACCTTTCCCTACAATTCTAGGAGCATTCCAGTGTTCCTGCTTACGGCTAATATCACAGCGATTATTGTGCAAATTTTTATGTTGTATCGATATCGGAGTTTGTATGTATCTTTCCCTATTCGCCGTTCTTTCATCTATCTAATAGCCTCTCAGAACAAGAAGAACAATACTTTCATGTTGGATCGGTGTGATGATTGTCGTTTCTGTAAGTAACCTGATCACGTTGATGCCGTTCATCTATCTCGAACATAAATTTAGTTCGGAGCTTCGATATGCAGTTTCTATGCAAGTGATTTCAAAAATGCCCTATTTGGAGGACACCGTGGAGCGTTTCTAGCCAAGTATGTCATTATGTTCTAACTTCGTTACAGGTGTAAAATGGCGCTAATAATCCTCGAAATTTTAGTGTGTGGTTGAGTGCAAGCAGCGCCGCGGACTTGTGCATCGCAATAACATTGATAGTCCACTTTGCATCAGTAGACGTTTCGCACAAGTCCTCCAAGAGGTTTGGCAAAAATTGATGCTCTGGCCTTTGTTACAACTAGGCTTCTCCGTCAGTTATCGATTCTATCGTTGAAAACAGGTTTGCTCACCTCTGTTGTGTTAATCACTAGTCTCGTTCTCTCTGTGAAATATCCTGAGAAAAAATTGTAAGTTCATGCCTTGCCACAATATGAACTCATTTATTAACGATGTTTTCAGTCGCTACAGGAGTTGGCTTTAGCCATGGGAGAGCCTATGCTCTAACATTTCTGTATAATCTTAATATCCGACATAGACTGCAACATGATCACAACATCATAGTCGATTTTGAGGGCATTGATGTCCCACACACACATAGCATTCATGTTCAGCCTGGATCATTGCAACGCATGCACCATAATGAACCATGAAGACAACTTACGCATAGGTTATATTTATGTAAATACGACTGTCTATGTATCGTCAGTCTGGTTATACGAGACTTAATTGACTTGAATCATTTACTTTAAAGATTACATCTTTACTACAGACTAATCATCCCGGTAAGTGTTCTACTATTCCTCCTTCCTCAAGCACATCAACCCTCTGTGCACAGGATCCTTAGGGCTTTCTGCACCTATTGCGTCTCTGGGCGATCTTCGCCTCCCACGTCTCGTATTGATTCGATCTCCATTCCTGACCACGACAATACTTATCTCTTGTTCCTGTTATTATACCTGAAGGACCCGAAACACTTTCCCCCTAGCCCCATCTTTCCCTCGAGCCCTCCAGGTTAGTATACTCAGGTCTTATCTTCGTGTTTCCTCAGTTCAAAAACTTCAAATTTATTCCCTCTTCGTATATTATGACTCCCTTAGCCTGTGCTTGTACTCGTTTTCGCGTCTCACCATCCCCTTGTCCGCGCCCACCTATCTCCCTGTTGGGCTAGCCGTGTGGTTATTAGACCAAAAAATGATTGCATTACCTCAAGCGCCAAATTTGGCAATTAACAAGTCTGCAAGCAGGGACCAGACGCAAGGGCCAGGATGCAGTCGACCGTCAGATGGCTTCTCTCAAACAAGGCACCAAGCGTCAGAAACATCGTCAAGAGAAACGTCTTCCTCGAGCTCGAAATAAGTCGTGGTCCTGCCTATAAGTACTTCCACTATAAGTACTTCCAAGACGGAACAGGTTGCCACGGATCCATTAGGTTCGATACATTACTCCGTTCTGAATAGTCCAGCTATCCCTGATCTAAAGCCCACGACGTGACTCATTAATGCAAGGGCAAGGGACAGTGGACTTTGAGTGAACGAAGTACTGAAGGGAATGTCAGTTAAGATATCGCATAACTTGGTGCAAGTCGCCGCAGATTGTATGGAACATGAAACACATGATTGTTTACTTATATAGCTCCTGGTCGTCTTCCAAAACTGTCCGCTATATAAATGGCTCCAGTCAACTGACGCCCACTAGTAAATTTGACCCCAAGGCTGCAAAATCAGTGCAACGCACGACGACGGTGCCCGCTTTCAGTCAAGGCCCAATGGACATGTACCAAATCGTAGGGTATCTCAGCCATGAGTGCTATTCCGCAACTCGACAACTCTGACCACTGTTCTAACATAGGCCGCCTATCGTGGGCTCGTGGTTGAACACTATGCTATACGCATTGGAAATTTCCCAGGTGATTGGCCTGCACAAGTCTTCGAGTGTTCCTCTCATTCTGAAAAAAAAAAAACTCGCTTCCAGGTGTACGAATACTTCACCAATTGTACTTCCGACCGTCGTATTTTCAAAATCTCTGTAATCATAGTCTTTCTGAGTGATACAATTGGTACATTAGCGACAAATGCACTGACCTACTTTGTGAGTTATACACCCCTTGGTCTTGAGAAATGTCTTAATCTTTCGTTCGAAGTATGCGGTTGAGCATTGGGGTAAGCTCGTGTCCTTTTCAAACATCTGGGAAATGCATTAACGAATTACAATTCACGATTAGGACGAACTGAGGATCTCCAGGAGCTACCCTGGTAGGTTTTCTATACTACGTATCGACCGAATCAAGAAGATATGACCTTTCCCTACGATTCTAGGAGCGTTCCAGTCTTCCTGTTTACGGCTAATATCACAGCGACTGTCGTACAAACTTTTATGTTATATCGATACTGGATTTTGTACGCATCTTTCCTCATTCGCTGTTTCACCACCTAATGATTGAAATTTCAGAACAAAAAGGAAAATAATTTCATTTTGGATCGGTGTGATGATCGTCGTTTCTGTAAGTGGCCGAATTATATTCATGTCGTTCGTTGATCCCGAATGTGAACTTTGGTTAGTTCGGAGTTGCAATAGCCTATGCCTATATATTGAATATTTTCAACGATACCCTATCCGAACGACACCGTCCATTGATCGTAGCCATGTCAGTAAGTTCTGACTTCCTTCCAGATGTAAAATGACACTGATTGTGCTCGAAATTTTTAGTGTGTGGTTGAGCGCAAGCGGCGCCGCGGACTTGTGCATCGCAATAGCATTGATAGTCCATTTTGCATCGACTGACGTTTTCTACAAGTCTTCTAAGAGGTTTGATAGAAAGTCATAACCCTGAACTTTGTTACAACTTCTAACCAATTATCCAGGCTTATCCGCCGGTTATCGATTCTATCACTGGAAACAGGTTTAATCACCTCTGCCGTGGTAATAACTGGTCTCTTTCTCACCGTTAAATATACTGAGAAGAACAGTAAGCTCATCGTTCATCTCTTGCCACAATATGCATTGAACTTGCTCATTCACCGCGTTTTCAGTTTCTGCATATATTGGCTTTAGCTATGGGAGAGTCTATGCTCTAACGCTTCTGTATAACCTTAATATTCGATATAGGCTACGGCGTGTCAGTGATCGCAACGACATAGTTGATTTTGAGAGCATCGATATTCCACGCACTCACAGCGTTCGTGTTCAAGCTGGATCACTACATCGCATACAGTACTATGAATCATAGAGACAATCAACCTATTATTTATATAGTCATCGGGTCATCTTTGAGGCACCAGTACTCCTTGAGACAGCAGTATTTTTTTGTAATTCTATGAAAATTCCATACCACCACTGCGAGAAGTCTCCAGTCCAAACAACAAGCTCGAGTGTCTAAGTACAAGAATCCGAGTAGTATGTCCGGGTTGAGAGTGCCCTATCAAGTAAACAAACCTTATACTAGAATAAGTGAGTGATTGTTCAGATCCGATCCAAACCAGAGAGTATACTGCTGAGTTTAGTAGGAATATATAGCTGATATGATCTCAAGAAAGAGAAAAAACAACGTCTTGGGTCTATTGTAATCATGGGCACCTACATCAAGCTAGGTATAATAAAGGTAGATGAAGAGAACATTCGATGATAAGTATGATATACCTCAACCCTAGACACAGTAATTTATTAGACAACCAACGACACTAGTACTATATGCATCTCTCCGCCGAGCTTTCCTCTTTGAATCTGCCAGTGTTCTTCGACTTTCACAGGATCTGTTAGCACTGTTCCGAGTCATTACCCAGCTCCTCGTTCGCTCCAAACCTTCCTGTTCGCAGAATCATTGTCCATCGCGGCAGTATTTCCAGATGCGAGTTCTATACACCCGTCCTCGTTCTTCTTCCCTTTTCGGAGAATCGCATTTCGCGCACTGGTTTGCAAGTAGTCGTCGTTTTCATCGTCCTGACACTCTTCCTCCTTGTCTTTCATTATCGCATCAACATCACCATTATCACCATATGGACGATAAACGCCGGAATCAGTATTCGCGTCCTCCGAGGCAACATCAACAGTGGCAGCAGCACCTCGAAGAACTTGTTCACTACCGCTGGATTCCCAAACAAACAAATCGACGAGAGACTGATAATCCGGTGTCGTGCTCGCATGAATTTTAGCCAACATCCGATCTGCTATGGAAAGGAGATCGGAGGAAAGCGCGGTGAGGAAGTCGAGGGTGTCTGTGGTCGTCGCGTCATTCGCGGTGGTCACGGCGGTCACGGTGTCAGGTTCAAGATGCAGGTTAGAGGGAGAGTAGGTGTAAGGGTCGGAGGAATGAGGGTCACGATGAGTTCTGCTATTCCTGCTGTCACCGACGCTACCGGAGCTGACACTGTACTTGTTGGGGGTAAGATTCAAAGTTAATTCGCGAGCTTTCAAACAGACTTGACGACGGATTCGAGAGAGATGGAAGTGTTCGAGGATTTGGTGTTGGGAGATTGAATGGATGAAGGTTTCGAGTTCTGATTATAGGAGATTTAGATTTCAGTGAGTAGGACTACTAGGAGCCTTGAATGAAGGCTTCAAAATGAGAACCACTCTTACCCTGGATCCTCATACTCTTTGCCTTGAGCTCGTCTTGCGAGATGTCAAGCCGATAACGAACGTCAGTCAATTCCGTTTGCATCGAGTAGAGTTTCTTTTTCAACGTCCTTTCCTCCTGGTTCGAAAAACTCACCCCCGAGCTGGGGATACTGATATCTCGAATTGTCGCATCACCCTTGGGTTTTGGAATACCAGTCAGTCCGTCCTTATCAGGTCCCGCATTCAGAGCTAGAGTAGTAGGAAGAGCAGTTGCTGATGTTGTCGCGAGCCGTGGCGTACTGAGAGCAGGGCTAGTCGTAGTTGCAGTCGTTGACAGTGTCTCTTGATCGGCTTCCACCATTGTCGAATCGATTATGAGTGGTCTTGTCGGTGACGGAGCTGGCGTTAACGTTGGGGCTGACATCCTACGCCTGGTTTTAAGCATAGATTTTGGCACATTTTAAGCAACAAATCTGCCCTAAAAAAGGTTCGCTTTAGCTCATTATGATGCGCGTGTCCAGCGAGATATGGAGACGGAATTTCTACCTTTGACAAAAGGGAAGAATTTTTCCAAGGAATGGGATCTGCCACCCAGGCCGCAGCTCGAGTCATGTTCAAAATGGAAGACTAGACCTGCAAAACATTCTCATGTTCATCATATGCAGGAAGTTTTGCCTTACGATACCGGAAGTTATACGCTGGTACACGTGTTACACAGTTTAGAGTGTCAAACAAAAATATGGACGGCATCAACCTTGCCTCAGTATCAACATCACCTCCTCTGCTCCTCACTTGCATAATATCTCTGCGAGTTGAACATCGAATAGGTATCCCAGGAAAGTGGTCCTGCCCAAAACTCGGCATGTTCCTCGTTTGGCGGTAAAAACGGTATTGGTACTGGGCCAGGCGGTGATGAACGGACCGCACCGATGTGAAGAATTCTGGATTTCAAGATTCCTTTGGACTTTAGGCAACCAAGGACAACACCAGAATGAAGGTCGAGCAGAGAGAAGGCCACGGATCCAAGTGCCGCTATAGTTGGCCGCTCGCAAATGATTCACCAGCATGACCTTGCGCCATGCGCGTTTGTCGACCTTCGCTCGAGTGAAAGAATTGCCTTCCCAGGTACAAGTTTATCTTTGCCCTCTTCCCTGTTCCCGGGCCTGTATTCAAATTGCTTATCGATTCCGATTTTCTCATAAACTTCATCCGCTTGATCATACTTCTTACACTGTTAGCTATGTCCTCTCTCGACATACAGAAAGTCCGTGCCTCCTTCCCTGCATTGTCTCCCAACTCCCAGTTTAGCTCGTCGGGCGTACCATATGTTTTTGCGGACAACGCTGGCGGTTCTCAAGCCCTAGCATCTGTTGTCAACAAGATATCTGACTATCTCCTCAACACCAATGCCCAGTTCGGTGCAGACTATGCTGTATCAAAAGTCGCAACGAAAAGAGTGTTTGAAGATGCCCAAGAAATTGCAAGATTGGTGTTTGGATACGATGAAGGCGAAGGCGACATTGTTTGGGGTTCTAGTACGACACTTTCGCTCGAAGCGTTGGCTAGATCGATGGAACTTGGAGGGAAGATCAAAGCGGGCGATGAGATTATCGTTACCACGGAACATGAAGGTGAGTTTTTGGAAAAAAGTAACGTCTTCCCGACAACACGACGATCTTTTTTGTTGGACATTCTTCTCACGGCTTTCGAAACGAAACAAATTTTTTTGTTTAGCCAACGTCGGCCCATGGACGAAACTCGCCTCCCGAGTCGGTGCTACCGTCAAAATCTGGAAACATTCCCCTATTCCCACTTCGACAGGCAGACCCAACCCTTTCTCTATCGGTCTCACGCTCGACAGTCTTCTTCCACTTCTTACTCCCAAGACCCGTCTTCTCGCGTTCACAGGATGTTCGAACGTTCTCGGGTCGGCGACGCCGGTAGCAGACATTGTCAAAGCCGTAAGAAAGAAGATGGGAGAGCTTGGAGGAAGCTTGGAGGTTTCCTTGGATTGTGTAGCTTATGCACCTCATATGAAGATGGACGTGAAAGAGTGGGATGTCGACTATTGTTCGTTTAGCTGGTACAAGGTCAATCTCCCTTTCCTCCGTGTTTTCCATTTTCCACTCATACTGAACCTTTTGTTTACTTTCGTCTCCCTTGTAGGTCTACGGCCCACATCTTTCCTCAATGTATATTCGTAAATCTCTCCTCGCCGCTCCGTCTTCTCCAGGAGAACCACACCTGTATTCGCTCGTTCACCATTTCCTCTCTGCTAAACCTTCCATTTCGAATACGGCATTGAAGCTACAGCCTGGATCCCCAGGATACGAATTAGTCTATGCAACAACGGCAGTTGTAGAGTACCTTTGTGGATTGATTGGTTCAGGTAAGCGCGCGTGGTCAACAAATCACAAATTCCCCCTCTTCTTCTCTGCCTCTCGTTTTTCATTTCGTTGTCAAGTACTAAAGAACAATATCCGATAACTTATGTAGATGTATCGTTAACTTCCCTAACAAAAGCCTTCAACCAACTTCAAACTCACGATTACACCATCATCCAACCTCTTCTCCAATTCCTCACTTCCGAAGCCGCGTACACAGCTGGCGTCCGCGTCGTAGGCGACGAAGCTCTATCTACCGACGGTAAAGTCAAACACGGACGCGCACCGACTGTTTCTTTCGTTTTCATCGACTCTTCTTCCTCCTCTTCCTCTTCGACTTCCGCTTCGACCAGTAACAAACTCAGAAAAAAGCTATGGAGCAAATCCATCGTCGGACACGTCGACAACGCAGGTGGGATAGGGATCCGTTACGGACATTTTTATGCGTATGGGCTTGGCACGTCGCTTGGGTTGTTACCGCCTCAATCTGCTGAGGGAGAGTTTAAGAATGAGGAAGAGGCTCTGGAAGCTAGTTTAGAGGATGGGGTGGTTAGAGTGTCTTTGGTACATTATAATACGGTGGAAGAGGTGGAGAGGATCATAGCAGTTTTGAAGGAGGCTTTGGGGTTGTGAGATTTTGGAGGGGTTTACACAAGTTTGCTTGTAAACGATGTTTTTCTTGATAAAGCTTGTTGGGAGTTGGGAGTTGGCGTTCCTGTCTATCTATCACTTATCAATGAAATGTGAAGAGTAGATGTAAAGGCATTTCCTAGAATTGGTGCTCAGCTCGATGTCCTTCTGTTCGACTAGCACTGTAGCTCGAATCATGTCTAAAGGCCATTCTTTCCGCTATTCTCAGGCTCGGCTTCTTCAGGAGTCGAAGCTACTACATAATAAAGAATCGACGTCACCTTGTACTGGAAATAGTATAGTTTCAGTGCATGTCTGGCATTGACATGTGAAGAATCGTAAACTTATCGGCGACATCTGTCGAAAGAACGAAGATTATTATGAGATAGAAGCGAAAGAACCAGTCGTTGTCCTCATTGACATTTTCCGTAATATATCATAAATCACATTTCGAGATCCCTAGCATGCGCATATATCATCTATCGTACAGCATAAAGACTACATATTCCTGATGCGACAACATAAATCGCAACTAAGTAGATATAGAGGAACAACGGTCAAGGAGTCATAACCATTCCTTGCACCGCCGACGTAACGTAAACTTAATGCTGGGTTTTGCAAATCAAAGCCCCAAGTCCTTCTACTGCGCGTTGGGTGCATTGCGAGTCGGGCGCAAAAGCTCATCGCATTTATCGATCATAACCTGGTTTTCTTCAATGATTTTTGTTATTTCTGGTAATCATAATTAGTTAGTTAAAAAAGCTCTGTGACAAGCGTCAACAGAAAAAAACTTTGCTTACCGGCTTCGAGCGACATAGATGTCTGCTCAGAATGCTCGGGCGGGCTTGGGTCCAGACGTGAGTCGTTGTAAAGCGGAATTTCGAACGAGCCGTCGGACGCAGCGTCCTGTAAGTCCTCTGGAATTTCAGTAGGTCTTGTTGGTCCGAGAGATGTACTGGCAGTACTTCTTTATCGAAAAAGACAAAATAAAACAGATGTTAACATCAATCTCCCCATTCTGAGACAACGCAGCCCTCACCTCGTCTGGATCCTCACTCCACCATTACCAGGCTTCGTTGACGAGGGCAAATTCGCATTCGTCATCGTTGCCGTTGCCGCTGTCGCTGTCGTCGTCGTCGTCGTCGACGAGCCAGAAGGAGTTGCGAAACTCGCAGAACCGTTCGACTGTTCCGCCGCAGCCTTGTTTTTTTTCTTCGCCGTGGCCGTGACCTGTTTCTCCTCTTCAAACCACTTTCGAAGGACGATGTACATCGATTCGGAAATCCTCAGTTTGCTGATCACTCGAGCTTTACGTTCCTCGAGAAGTCGCGAGCATACTGGTTCATGACCGCCTCGATGGAGACAGGCCACACATCCGGCCCCAGCTCTTGGACCACTTTGAGGGACGCATCGGATTCCTTTTCTTCTGCAATTGGTGCAGGACTGCAAGAGAATTGGGAGTAAAAAGAGAACAAAGGAACGGGTGTTGTTAGAGATGATGGAAGAGTAGACGACGAGGTCGACGAGAAGACGCACCAGTCCCTTGTTGTCCTCCAACCATTTGGCACGTTCTGCTCTAGGCGGCTGCTGGAGGTACGCCTTTCCAAACTGCTCCTTTAAATCTTCAGTAAGGTCGAATCGTTCCATGCATAGTATGGCATTCGGTTATGCCAGCGGACTGGGGGATATAAATGAAGGGTCGGTCGAAAAAAAACCACGTGGCCCTTTCCCTCTACGACTAAACCTGTGCATCTGTACGCCTATTGTTCTCTTTACTCAGACTGCATGGTATGTGCACTCAAGTTAATTTTCAATTGTTCTAGTTTTTGGGCAATAAACCTCGTTCCGGTAAGTTTAACAGCTATGCAGTAAAGTGACGTTGACTGAAGTTTGAACCTCCCTCGTTGTTGTCATCGATCTTAACTCTGGACCGCAACGGTGTCCGTACAAGATAATGAACAAGATTCCTGGCCTCAGCACGTACATTATTGTGCAGATTGACTTGCGCTTTCCACCATTCTATGTGGCTCGAAAGCGCATCCCAAATGAAACATTTTTCTCTCAAGCTATCGTTCCGGACGAATCAATAGAGGGCATCTGTCCAGTATTCAAGTTTTCGTTCACTCGGATTATCATTGTCATGGTCATCGATCGTCAAGGTATAGAGTCACGACTCAGACATCTTTTTAGATGCGCAAGACACATTTTCGGTAGAGCACTCTCAACCTAGTTCGCTTGGGGACTTACTAGGGTACGTAGCTCGACGCAGCTATTCTTGGTCCGGAACAGACGATTGGAAAAGGTTGGTGTGGGGGATCTTGGTAATGTAACTGTCTAATTATAAGGCTGTCTTTCGAAGCTTCCAATTTCATACTCAAGTAACCACAGCAGATATATAAAAAAATCAAAGACGCGTATCTTCGTGTGCTACTGTCACAAGTAAAAATAAGTTATATTAAATATGACCCATGCGTAAGTTGTCTTTATGGTTCATTATGCTGCATGTGTTGCAATGATCCAGGTCGAACACGAATGCTATGGGTGCGTGGAACATCAATGCTCTCAAAATCGACTATGTTGTTGTGATCGTGTTGTAGTCTATATCGGATATTAAGATTATACAGAAGTGTTAGAGCATAGGCTCTCCCGTGGCTAAAGCCAATTCCCGTAGCGACTGAAAAACGCCGTGAAAACAAGTTCGTGTATATTATGGCAAGACATGCACTTACTATTTTTCTCAGGATATCTCACGAAGAAAACGGTAGTAGTGATTGCCAGGACAGAGGTGAGCAAACCTGTTTTTAGTGATAAAATCGTTAACTGACGGAGCAGCCTGATCGACTAGTCAGTTGTAACAAAGGCTAGAGCATCAATTTTTGCCAAACCTCTTAGAAGACTTGTGCCAAACGTCGATCGATGCAAAGTGGACTATCAATGCTATTGCAATGCACAAGTCCGCAGCGCTGCTTGCACTCGACCACAAACTAAGTTTTTGAGGACTATTAGCGCTATTTTACACCTGTAACGAAGTTCAAACATACTGACATAGGTAGAGCCGCTCCACGGTGTCCTTCGGATAAGACGTTTTTGGAATTACTTGTTACATAGACACCGTACATCGAAGCTCCGAACTAACCAAAATTCACATTCGAGATAAACGAACAACATAAACATAATCAGGTCACTTACAGCAACGACGATCATCACACCGACCCAACATGAAATTATTGTTCTTCTTGCTCTGAGGGATTTTAGAAATCATTAGATAAATGACAGACCAGCGAATGAGGAAAGATGCATACAAACTCCAATATCGATACAACATAAAAATTTGCACAATAGTCGCTGTGATATTGGTCGTAAGTATGTTTATTGGAACACCCCTGGTATCATAGTGAGAGGTTATATCATAAGAACTTGATTCAGTCATGTAGAAGACCTACCAAGGCAGCTTCTGGAGACGTTCAATCTGTCCTAATGATTTGTCAATGCGTTTCCTAGACATTTGAAAGAAACAGTGGTTTTACCCCAACGCTCAACCGCATACTTCGAATGGAACATTGAGATGTTACAAAGACCGAGCACTGTATGACTCACAGAGTAGGTCATCGCATTTGTCGCTAATGTACCGAGTGTATCACTTAGAAAAACTGTGGCTACACAGGTCTTGAAGATAAGACGGTCGGAAGTGTAATTGGTGAAGTATTCATGCATCTGAAAGTGAGTTTTTCGAAATGAGAGGAACATTCGAAAGATTGTAGGAGCCAGTCACCTGAAAAATTTCCAACGTATATAACATAGTATTCAACCATGAGCCCACGACAGGCGGCCTGTGTAAGAACGTCGGTCAGAGTTGTTGAGCTGTGGGATAGCGCTCACTGGCCCATACCCAATAATTGGGTTTATATCCATGGTGCCTTAGCTGGAGATGGTGGTACCGTTCAAGTTATCGTACGTAGCGCTGGTTTGCAGCCTTGGGCCATTATTTAGTGGGTGTCAGTACTCGGTTTAAAGATATAGTACACCTGTCAAGCGGACGGCTTTGCTGGATAACTGCCAGGGATCATACATGGAAATGTTGACATCTTTCATGTTCCAAAGGAATGGTACCGATTTAACAGTATCTAACAATTCAAATCGTTCTCTCAGAGACCACTACCCAGACTTGTGTTAATAAATCATATCTTGTGCTTTAGATCAGGGATGGCGGGACTATCAAGAGTGGAACAATGCATCAAACCTATTGTTGCTCAGCCACTGTAGATATACGTAAATTTAAGGGGAACTTGTACCTACCTCCCTGATAGTCTGCTTGAAAAAAGGCAATCTATAAAACGATTACTTATTCCATTCTAAGCCCTAGTTATAGTGAGTCACATACCATGTGAGTAGCCCCTTGCAACCGCCTACTGCCACCTATTTGGAAGGCACGATATGTGTCAAAGAGAGATAAACCTCGGGGCTGCAATCACCGGGGATGGCACCTGTCAAGGCACTTGGCAGAATCATGATTATTAGAGGGTTATGACATATGCTGGACTAGTTATGCTGCGACCGGGGATATACTAAGATCGGTGGAAAATATACCTCGATGAGGAGTGGGCCCGAAAAAAGGTCACCAAATGGACCCAAGGGGTTTCATGTTATACTTAGTCCTTTCCCTGCAATTAGCCTGTAAAAAAAAATTCCTGGTTACATTCAGAACTTATGGAAGGCGCTAGCCTGAGTCTGTTTAGTAATCCTCTAGTGGATCGATTGTAGACAACTACACAAGCGCTATATAACACATGAAAAACTCTCGTTTTGTACCTGTACTTCCTCCAGCTCTGTTTTGAACATGTCACCAACCGCCATCCCAACGTCTAGTGTCGATAGTTCAAGATCATAATCACTGGTATTCACCGTACAGTGAACACACTGGGAAACACCATCAAATTCATAGAGTCGGTTAGAAGGTTTAGAGCACTTGGTACAGATAGCCTTGTCACTGGCACCGTGGATAGATCTGACCTTGGTGACCAAATTTTTACGTCGGCTTCTTCGAATCCGTTCTCGTAAACGCAAGATCTGAACAGCAGTCAGATGCCCAATCTTTTCGACATCTTCCATGCTTAACTCCTGCGATTGCTTGACTAGGTCAACGTATCCTGACCGGAGCCAAATGTAGACGTAATACTGCTTGCCCAGTACAACTCTATCAGAGGCATGAGTCATTGACCGACTAGACAATTTATCGATTGCTAATCTCCGGAAGTCGAGAAACCGCCAGAGAGTAGTCAATTTAAGGACTGAAATCCATTCGTGTTCTGGAATCTGGTCTTCAGTTGTAGGTGCTTGTCTGAGTGAGTATCACCATTAGTAAATCGACTGCTCAATAATTGGATTGTACAATCAACATACCGTGGATAGAGAACTTTGAGGAGACATTCGAAATCGGCGGCCTTGATTCCTTCGAGCTTTATCGGATTGGCATCACTGTCTCCCTCTTCTTGTTTGCCAGTTTGGGGAAGTGTAAACATGTCCCTGAACACTTCCGAGCTTGTCTCGAAGTGAAAACGAGGGACTCGGAACAGACAGCCTTCAACCTGGGGAATTGAAACGCAATTAGAACCGGGGAAACACAGTGGTTGTAGCCTTCAAGTTAATCTTACCTGGAAAACTATGTTATCCTTCCAGTAATAATCCGTGTTTTTTGTGAGAGTGGTATTTGACATCATACCGTAGCAAATACTCAGTGCGTTATACTTATCAGTTTATATATGTGCCATTCGGCAAATTCCAGCTTTGGATGAATTAGAAGTTTACTATCGATAGTCAAGTGTGCTCGACAGTCTTCGAGACCTCAGTATGTTCAACCCAGATCTTGTCCCGATCGGTAATTAAGCTTTAAGCTTTAAGTCCCAAATAATATCGTAACTTTGATTCCAGAGGTGAATTTGTTTTGCTTAGATTTTGACCCGTCTACTTCTCATAATTCTCAAGATTCAGCCTTTCAAATCAAGATGATGAGTCCCACAGATTGAGATTGTTCTGAAGTAAATGATGTGCACGTCGAAGATAAGGGATATGTGTAGACGTGAACGTAAGTACGCTGTTGTCAAACAATTACAAACAACACTATCCTTTCTGTTACTCCAACGTGTCTACACTGTAATTTTTTGTAGTACGGCTGCTTTCTAAGTCGATAAACTGCCTAAGAAATACCGCGCGCTTGATTTCCTTGGTAAGCGATAGTACTGGAAATCTGAAAGACCCAGGTTCAACACCTGGCCAGTCCATATGCACTCTTACAGATAGTTCTGGTCGTAAGATATTGGACCGCGTTGTGTATTTCCATCTACTGGATCATCTACATTTACCTGAATGGGCATCATTTTACAAGTGGTAAGTAAGAATCAGCCTCCGCCCGTACATCCCCTAAA
>ML180325.1:1615-18727 GCA_004369135.1 Dendrothele bispora CBS 962.96 | reverse complement strand
ACAATATCATGGTGTTGAAAATAATTCACAAGAATCACTATGTAGATATCTAGCTTTGGCCAGTTGTAATTTCCATATAAAAAATGGAAATGTCAAGCAATTCCAAATGCAGGGGGAAAGTCAAAAAATATTGAATCTAAAAGAGGATCAAGCTTTACTATCAAAAGAGTCCCTACATCTAAACTCTTGTAATTCAAGTGGTGCTATGACTCGGGAATTGTGCACGTCAGATATGTATCTAGGTTATGTTTGTGCATTCCCCGAGTCTTTCTTTTCCTCCCGAGAATTGCAGTTGTCTTTCGTTTTCGGCATTTACTGTTAATCGGCGGAGCAGAGCAGCATAGCAGGTACAAGACATGCTGACTGTAGGTTGTGGGCAGTGAAAATAGACGCTAACCTGGAGCGCTTGATATTTAACGAAGAATTAACTATTCATAAGCTATGTAGTGCACACAGACCCTTGCAAACCAGTAAACTACAAGAGCACTAGACACTGATATCTTCTCAGACACGATGTATTTCTCCGAAGTCAAATAAACCGATGGGAAGGAGATGAATCATAATACGGCAGAGAGTACAACTCTCAGGCGAAACATCGATTCTTGGTCGGCCTACCGCGACAATGACGGACTGAGGTGATTACAGCGATCAGTCGAGTAAGGAGACCCGGAAGATAGACTGGATTATCATTTCATGCGAATTGGACTCAGATACTAGACACCCTCCAACGAATGAATCCTTCAGCGATTGCTTGGCTCGCTACGGCAGCAATGATGGATGAGATCTCTATATCTGAATGAACAAAGCCTTGTTTTTGGATTTTGATTGGGTGAATGAAACCCAAAAATATACGAAAACTCATTCAAAACATACCTTCTCAGCAAACATAAGCGCCAACACAAAAATTGGTGCAGCTCCTAACGATTAACAAAATTTTTTTAGACATTGCACTCACAGGTCCCCTCAGATCCGGATGGAAGACATACTCGGCCCAACCAACTCTTTAATCAGATCATACGCATCGAAGAGATCCGCGTCGTCAAATTATTTTCCCGACCAACGCATCTATCCACAAGCTTGGGAGAGGGACGCGGCACGAAGTTTCAAACGAGACACGAAGGAGGGAGTACGTCCCTTTCAAAGGGGAAACGACTCAACCGAAAGGAAGGACGAGGAAGAACAGGAAGGAAGACGTCGTAGAAGAAGCCTTGTCCTGCTTATAAGTTATGAAGGGAACTCATGAAAAAAGAGGATGAGGAGGTAAATGAACGTGCTGGTTGAGGTCGCTTGCTGACATGGGCTTATATTGTATGCACTGACGAACCAAGACCCCGAGTCGTTGGCAAAGAAGTGACATCATACGTGCCGTTTGGTTTGAAACTCCGCCAGACTTGTCCGAGCGGTGGACACAGTCCCTTCTCGACTATTCAAATCACCAAGACCAGCGACGTTGGCACAGGCTTTTGGAGAAGACCTTGCATACGCTGGGAGCTGGGAGCGTTAGGCTTCTTCGACATTTACTTTACTAACAGGAAGTATTCTCTTCATTTTTCGAGGAACAGTCGGACCATTTCGCATATCCTTATTTCGTCCAAAAGTCATCTCAAAATTGGGCAAAAAGCTCAATCTCCGCCAACGGGTGATCCCAACTCCAACAGTTTGCTTTTGACGGTTCTATCTCAGGAACTTGTACATTAAAATGGACCCTTTTCTTGTTATCGCGGCGTGCTATTATGTCACTGCAAAGGCAAAAGAGTTGCCGCCGGTACATCAAGACCGTAGTGCAGGAAGCTAGTCATGTAGGCGAAAGAGAGACGTTGTTAGATCATTTGGTTGACTATGCGGATGCTGAGTCCTCGTTTATTGTGAGCTGACTCGTTAATCTTCCTGGTCAACCTCTTGAACCGATCTATGTTCCTCCTGGTCAAAGGTACGTGTATACGCATACACTTTCCGGCCCCTCTTGCTCCGAATCACCGTGGATTCATCATGAACTGAAGGAACTCCTTTATATCGCCCAATACTGACTCACTTTGTTTATATTTAGATGCGCATACAGCATCCTTGCACCGCGGCCCTGACCTCTGGGGATCCACTGCTCTCGAGTTTGACCCAGACCGGTTTCTCGACTCTCGGGTGTACGAATACCTCACTCCGAATCCGTTCATCTTTCTACTGTTCAACATAGGCCCAAGGATTTGTTTAGACCAACAGCTCGCTTATAGCAAAGCTTCGTTCTTTTTGGTGAGGTTGTTACAGAGGTTTGGACGGATTGAATTAGTGGAGGAGGCAATGCCGCTTGGAGGGAAGGTGCCGAAGGAATGGAAAGAGGAAGAAGGGAGGTTTACAGATGAGGAGTCATTTGATCTTGATGTATGTGCCATGTTGTGAGTGTGATATTTCTTTTTCGCTCCCGTTTTCGTTTTCGGAGTTTGGGTTTAGCGACTGACATGTAGTATTTCTTTTGGAGGAAGGATTATAGTTGAAAATGAAAGAAGCAGAGGAGGTTGCAGAGGAGGAAGTTTGAGGAATCAATGTACAATGATAGGCTATGTTAGTATTCTTTTTGCTTTCTTATGAATATATAACTATTCGTATGAGCAAGAACTGGTATATACACATAAGTTTGTACTCTGTCATTGCCGTGAAAAAGACTGGCATAAGAAATGGAGGGATCAGGAGACAAGGAAAGAATTGCAAGATAGTATACATTCTAGTCCGAAGCAATAAGTCAAACGTGGATCGGGACTTCACCTGTATCAAAAAGGATAAAATGGATACGAGGAAGAAATGATAACAACCAGCATTATATCAAGATCAGACCTGATGAAAATCAGGTTTACGAAAGGCTATGCAAACGGGATGAGGAAATACCCTGGCTTGAATATGTATGTGCGGGACGCCCAAGACTAGTCCCAGAATTGATAAGGCAAATTGGGATTACCATACCCTTCTCAAACTGAGTAGTTAAGAGCGCCTGATAACGACCGAACAATTCAGTTTCAGGAATGAAAACTTCAAGGTTTTAGACAAGTTACGGAGCTTTGAAAGTGTTTACACACTTTGATATGGTCCGGTTCGAGCGGTGAGGATCTAGGTGTGAAAAAAAGCAAGACGATAAGAAAAGAAAAAGTATAATATAGAGGAAAAGAAAGAAAGGAAAAAGTCAAAGGAAGTATAGTGCTTATGCACTGCGGTACAGGAGATAAGAAACGGGTAGGAAACATACCTTATCAGCGAACAGAGTTCGCATATTGAACTAACGTGTCCAGTCTGCACTGGAGTTGTTCCGCTATAAAACATCCATAGATTAAGAATCTCAATGGAAAGAAGGAAAGAATCGGCCCACCAGGATACCTAGCCCTCATTGCCTTGAACATCCTCAATATGCTCAAAACCTCCCGGCGTTGGTTCCCCACACAGTGAAGGACTCTTAGCCATCACCGTGCCAAATTTTCATGTTCCAAGCGTTCATGAGGTCCGTGTACCACATCATTAGAGTTAAATCTAGAGGTGGCGATAGGATGTGCAAGAAAATTTGCGTCCATTCCCCGATGAATGAGATTATGGAGGAGTCGGGGACGTGAAGACGCGTTAAGAAGGGAAAGACGTACTAGACTGTGAGTGGAGGGAAAAGGAGGCAAGGACTGTATTTGATGAGGAAGGGTGCACCGGGAGGGATGTCGATGTTGTGATTTGACATCTCTCTTTCCGAGTTGACACGCGTTGGAGCGAGGTGAGGACTAGAGTGAGAAGTAACTGGGGTCATATGCGGCAGGGAGTGAAAGAACGGGGTTGTACTCTAAGAGACTGCAATCGAAAGTCGATTCAACTCGAAAGAAGACGTATCCTTTGCTACGCTGTTGCTTGTTCGACGGATGAACCTAAAGGCTCAGAGAGGGTGTCACCGGTGTGGTCATGTTTGGACTGGAGGAATCTATTACTAAACCGGACTTCTCACGATCTAGACGCCGGTAAGCAGCCCGATGGCAGCGGAAAGCGCCGTTCCACAACTGGTGTCATTTGATTGTGCACGTCGGCCCCACTTTGTCTTTCAACTCATAAGAAGGCCATCGTCCACATCATTCCGTGTGCTGCAGCGGAATTTGAACGCATTTCCAACGTGCAAATAACATCCCATAATGCATAATGCATAAGCGCTTATAAGGTTCACAATGAAAAACGTTACACTCTGAACTGTTTCAATTTTTGCTTATTTGCAGAGTTCATAAGCTCCCAAAAACTCGCAGTCCAAAAATAGTACTTTGCAGATCGTATCAAGCCACAAGCATTGCATCAAGCTTCAAGCGAGGACCAGCTGACTTTCTGAGGGCATATCAAAGCTGTTGAGGGGTGTTTATTCCAATGTTCTTATGGCGATGCTACTGGCCTCGTGTTGTTCCAGTGTAATTTGGACATTTAAACCCAACATCCTGATGCCCATCCCTTCTTTCCTCCCTAAATTGACCTCACTATGTCTAGGTCCAACTTCTTTGAAAACACCTCGCATTCCTCTTTCGAAGGCAGTCATATAATCAATACAGCCGGAGATCATATAACCAACTTTGTAGCGGGAGATCATATCACCCAGATTATTGGTACTCAAGACCAAATTGTCTCAAACGGTGTACACGGAGAGTCAATTTTCGATCAAGTAGGTGTCTCAGCGATTCGTTTATCAAGTACAGGCTCTGATTTACTGGTAGTACCACAATTTTCGTCGTTGTGATATACGAGTCTTACGAGAATTATCTACAAGAGAAGTCGACGAGGAGGAGACATCGTTGTGGAGTGATCGGAATCCGACACAAAAGAAATTGAAATATACCAGGACTGCCCGTAGTGTCAGCTTATTCGGTGTAGCTGGTAATTACAGTCATTGTGTTGCTATGCATTATAGCGGGAGAGATGCGTATGCCGTATGTTGTCTACTTTATATTTAGAGTTTCTCAAACTAACCTCCTACAATTTCTTCTTGTAGGCTTGGGAACAGGATTTCCTAAAGTATTCCAGCCAGTACGGTTCTTACCACCCTTTTGATCATGCTTGCTTTGACAAATGACTTCAATTTGAATAATCCAGCCATCAGAATATTGTGCACCTGTTTGGAGTGAATAGACAAAGATCAAATCCAGCTTTGGTGTTCTGTGATGGTCAGTGAGAGCTTCAAGAAGTCAACCCGCATTCATTCACCTCGGATCTTATAGATGTTGTTCCTATTGCACAAATTTGGGAAAAATGCTCCCCTATTGTCAAGTGCTACCTTACTGTTCATTTTGTATGTATTTTTGTATCCCAAATTTTAGAAGAGCTTAGTTGTGTTTCCCTTAGGATCTGGCAAAACAGAACTTTCCAGAAAGCATGGGAGGCTCTTCGTTTGCATATGAATGTTATATGGTCAGATTTGAGTGCTTGCACTATGAATTTCATCATTCACTGACAGATATCAGCAGCAAGGTGCTGTTTTTGTTCGACGTGATACAGGATTGATTTGTTTTGGCTCACAAAGCCGAGGAGAGATGGGTTCACACTTAATTGCAACAGAATTGGGGTTTCCGAGTTTCTTTATGCCTGAGGAGCCTGACAAACTGTTGCCTTTTGACTTGTTTCATGATGAAACTTGTACATTGGAATATCTTTCAGGCATTCAAAAAAAAGATTCCCTCTCACAACAGATTATTACCACTTCTGCTCTAGATAAATTGAGTTTCTTGGACTACTGTGTGAGGAGATGGTATAGACACAGCATGTTTCCCATCACTCTCCCCCAAATATCATCACGGACTCCCAGTGACAGGGACTCATTCAGAACTGTTGGATGGTTCAAAAAATTGGACAGGGCATACTCATTCATGTCTACTCCTTGGAGGTCTATTCCTGGAAACAAAGGGATACTGCTTGAAAATGGTTGGACTCGGTACGTTGATTGAGAGAATTTTGAATCTATGTTTCATTATGAACTAATATGCTGAAAAAATACTATGACAGATTTCACTATGATGCTACCAATTGGGGAAAGAATTTTACCTCTTATGTTGATTTGCCTCAAAAATTAGAGAAAGAGCTGTTATCTGCCTGGTTATGCCAAGGAATGTTTGTTGCCAATGCAACTGAAGGTCATATATTGATACCAGAACAATATGGTGAGCTGCTCCTGTTCCTGGACATGATCAATCTAGATTTAGTAAACCCTAGGTGTAACAACTAGAGTAAAGATATCTCTAATGCCAGATGTTGGGACTGCAGTTCTACATCCAAACATCATCCCAAAAAACATTTTCCTGTTCATTGCACCAGTGAGCCTCAACCAGTGTCCAGAAAGTGGCTCAACTGAAGTGAGCTGGGGGGAACATGGAGAGAATCAATATTTCTGGTCTTTTGATCCAGATGGGTCTACCCAAATATCACAAAGAGTCTGTCATCTCATTGGGCTCCCAAGATACAAAGTGGAAATCATGTCCTTGCAATTGTTCTCTCCCAACTATCAGTTTCAAGCCATTCAGCAAGTACAAAAGTTCTTTGGATATGACCCATCAACACAAGATTTTGCCAAGGCCTGTGGACTGCCTCTGATTGAAGTAATCCCTCTGTCTGAGGACCCAGGCAACCCTCATGGTATGTGTAACACACTCAGAGTATTTGATCTCTTTGAATATCAAGACTGTAGCAGATCAATCCATAGAAGAACTAGATAACTGGCATATTGACCATGATAACATGGATGAAGTGTCAAGTTCAGATTCAGAGTCAATACATGACAACACTAGTGCAAAATCTCAAGGTGAGTTTTTAATGATTAGATTTTTCCTTCATAGATTCATGAGTTTTTTTCGTCTTCAGGAATCTGGTTTCCAATGCCTCAACTTCAACAAGAAATGAATTTGACTGTTTCAGAGATCCTGAATTACCAAGATTTGGATGTTTCAGAGCAGGACTCCTGCTCCAGAGATTGGAGTGATTTGGGGTTCGAGACATCCAAATTTGACTCTCCATCTGACATATCAATCCGATATCTTGAACCAAGTGCATGGCTGGAGGGATATCTGATTGGCAATGATGGCTTGAGCAAGTCTTGTAGAGGTGTACCAAGTCAAGATGGAACTAGGTTTTGTTGGATGTTTGATTTGGATGTTCCTGATGCTGGTCCCCCAGAATACACTGAGCATTGGATTTGTGTTTATTGTCATTACTCTCATGCTCAGGTTCAAGTGAGATGTGACAAGTGTGGTATGCGGTTTGGGAATCAGGACAGACCGGGCCGGGTGTTGAGATCAATTCGCAGTAATTACTACTATACATCTTTCTACTAGCTTTTAAACAATTGTACGATATATAATGAAAATCTTTAGGTGGAGAAATACCGAAAAACTTGAAATTGTGAGAACATCAAGCTTTACACTAACAAAAACAGGGTCATTAGGCCTAAATTTGTGTAATTCCATGTGGCCCAGTAACCGGAATTGTGCACCTCAGATGAGTATTTGGGTTATGTTTGTGTACTTCTTTTCCCTTTTTCTTCCGAAAAATTTCCTGAGAAATATGCAGTCGTGTTTCGTTTTTGGCATTCGCGGACGAGGGAAGCATGACAGGTACAACACGTGCTGACGGTAGGTAGTGAGCATTGACAATAGATGTTGACCCGGAGCACTTGATAGTTAACACAGGATTAACTATTGACGAGATATGTCATGTAGAATAAATGGTAGTAAACGGACCGTTGCAAACTAGCAAACTACATAATGACTATAGTGGTATACCGTAGGCGATAATAGAGGTAATCAAGAAGAGGTTGATCTTCCAGAGTAGCCTTTACACAATATGTTATATTTTCCTCTAAACCATCAATGCAATTGATGTTCAATATTTGGCATTGCGTATAAGACCAGACCTCGATTTTCTAGACTTACTTCCTGCTAGCATCTTCTCTACCAATCCGCCTCCCAATGTCACAATCACCAACCAAATATAGTACCAAACGCCAATAACATCACAACCAATTTGTTACTATAATCAAGCACGGTTGAGACTCGAGCTCTTGCTCCTTTCGATCCATCCCTTCATGATCTCCAACCCATTTGTTACCTCCACAAACAGGCAGAGTTGCAACAATCAGGCCACACAAGTCATCATGGTTCGTAATACCACTTCTGGCCCTTGGATTCGCACTAGACGCCGGTATTTTCACACACATCATGGATTTCTTCGAGGTCTCAAATAAACCAATGGGAAGGAGATGAGTGGTAACACGACTGAGAGTACGACTTGGGAAGTGGCGAGTAGGATGTCGGTTTCTGGTCGGGCCAAAGCGACAGTGACAGCCAATAGCAATCAGTCAGGTGAGGAGGTGACGAAAGATAGGCTGGATCATTGGAGTTAAATCCATTGGGAGTACCGAACAATATTATGCAAAAAAGACTCACAGAAACCGCACAACGAATGAACCCTTCTTGGTCTGCTATGGTGGCGATGGCAGACAAACTGGTTCAAGGGTTCGAATAGTCGAGTCATAGTTATTGATTAAAAAGAAAAAAATAGACATGTCAGTAAATCTATTTCGAAGCATCTCAGGTGAACTGTTACAATAAAACCAAAAGCTCACAAACTGTCGATAACTACTGCAAATACCAACAAATTTATCACGATATCCACCGTTCCATGATAAATTCGGCTCTTCACAAACTCCCCCAGCCTAAACTTTTGTTTTCCCGATCAACGCATCTAGTAGTGCCATCTACCCAGCTGTTCCTTCGAGCTTGGAGGAGGGATACGAAGGGAGGTTTTGAATGAAAGCTGGAGGAAGTATGTCTCCTTTAGGAGGTTGGTTAAGAAACGACTCGAGAAGAGGCGGAGGAGGAGGAGGAGGAGGAGGAAGCCTCTGACGAACGAAAACTCAATTTGGAAGTGTGACGTCATGTCGGAGTATGTGCGTACTTTGATTTCAAGCTCCGCCGGACTTGAAGTCTTGAACTCGAACTGCGCACATGAGATGACTTCTCGAAGCTCACGCTAGTAGGTCCGGGACATTCTTAACGTGCTCATTCAAATCATCAGTAAACGATGAAAAGTGGACCGAGCGACGTTAGCACAGACTCGTGAGGAAGACCTTGCATTTGCTGGGAGCCAGCAGCCTTTGGATTTCGTGGGCATTTACTTTGCTAACAGTAAGTATTCCCTCCATTCTTTGAGGAATGTTCTTTTTTTTTACCTATTCTTGTTTCGTGCCAAGTCATCTCGAAATTGGGCAAAAAGCTTAATCTCCGCCAACGCGTCACCGCAACTGCGACAGTTTTCTTCCGACGGTTCTATCTCAAGAACTCGTATTGTAGAACGAATCCCTTTCTCATTATTGTATCATGCTGTTACGTCGCTTCAAAGGCAGAGGAGTCGCCGGTACATATTAAGGACTGTAGTGCAGGAAGCTGATCATGTGTTCCTGAGTCGTGAGTTCTGAAAGAATATTCATTTTTATTTGGTGCTCTTTTTTACTCATAGTAAACGCGTTACGCAGAAGATCAATCTAACGTGAAAAACTTTCCTTCCTTCCGACAACACCAAACTCCCGAAATGGAGTTCCACCTCGTCAACCTCCTCGAATACGACCTGACTGTCTTTCACCCTTACCGCACTCTTCTCGTGCTCTGTAAAAAGGAATAGTGGGAACGACGGGCTTTCACTTGATTCGAGCTCCTCGAACAACATAGCTTCGATGATGATGATGACAGAGGCCGAGGCTGGAGAACTTCAACTCGGTGTAGGCAAGGACTTTTTGGACGCGGGTGATTTGGGTGTGGGACTGGGTTCTGATGATGGACCGAGATATTGGGGAAATGGAGAGGGAAAGTTAGAGTTGCTAGAGAATGCTTTGCAAATGGCTTGGTATGTCCCCTGCATTTTTCTTGGATTCGTTTCGCCTTGTGTTTCTAGAAGACTCTAACGGTTTTTTATACACAAACTGTGTATATAGGTTCATCATGAATCACCGCTATCGCTCCCATCTCACCTAATCGCCACCGCCCCTATCTACCTCACTCCCGTTCTAAATCCCAGCGCTTGAGCGATTATCAACCACCTTCTAAGTTCTTCCTTCACCCTCAACCAGCAGCGCCGCTGAAGGCTCTCCTCACTCTACAGAAGGACCTGACACTCTCTTTTCAATGCTACCACTACACCTCGCCGGTTGTCCCGTCAAATCCGCTCGAAATCAAATCCCAACCCAATCATCTCAAGTTCAAGACCCATCGTCATCATCAGAAAAAAAACAAGACCGAATAGAATCCCCCGCCAACCTCAACGTCTCGCTCTCCTATCTCCACCATTTCTCGAGAACTCATCTCGCTCTACATTCTCCGGGACCGATATCGCAAGGAAGGCATCGTTACCAGTACAACCGGAGTCAACAACGACACAAGTACGAGTGGGTGAACTTTGGTTATCTCTCGCTTCGATTCCTTTAGGTTTATTATCACCAGGTTTGCAGACCACCTCTCCGATGGAACAGCAATTTAACCATCACCATCATCATCACCGGAACATGAATATGGGGACGCATTTCGGTCATCCTTCTTTGCCTCTGAATTCTTTTGCGCAGCATATAGGGACAAGAAGTGGGGCAACGACGCTGTCGAATAGGAGATCGGCCACTGCGTCGTTGGATGAGGACACCTCATATGAGAAACAATTTGTTTGGAGATGGTGAAAGCACACTTTCGTGATCTTCGGGGTCCACCTGGTTCTTGCAGAGGAAGTGGAGGTGGTGGAAATCGTTCACCTATGGACGAGCTTGCTGGTTCTGGGTCTGGTGTAGGTAACGAGGGAAGTGGTAGTGGGTTCCCAGAAAAGACGAGTAGGTGGAGTAGTAGGACTAGCGGGAAGTGGATTGGAAGGAAAGATGCTACGCCGGCATTTTTGTCAAGGGTATTTTCCGAGTCAAGGGTGAGGGAGGTGAGGTTATTGGGCGGAGGAGGGTCAGGAGAGAATACGGGTCCGACTGTGAATAGAATGGTAGAGAACGTGAAGGAGATCTAGGGATTGCTGGAGGGTGGATCTGGGATGAACCGGCAGACGTGTTGAAACGTTCATGTGTGAGCAACTCTCCAAGTCCTTGGTCAATCCGCCGAAGAACACTACTTAAAGGCCTACATATGATGTCACCGATGTGGTCTTATTTGGACTAGAAGACATCAACTTTCTCTTGCTCAGAAACGGTCGATAGGCAACTGCCATTCCACAGGACCACAACTGGCGCCTCGTCAATTGCCACGCGTTAGGCAGTGCGCCCCGACCCCACTTTTCTTCCGGGTCATAAGAAGACCATCGTCACATCATTCCGTGCACTGCAGCTGATTCTGCACTCCAAAGTGCACATAGATTACATACAATGAAAAAAGGAGAAAAGATTAGAGCTTGACATAAAGAAATGTACCTTTGAGTCTGAGTCCCCATGATAGCCAGCAAGGCTTGATGGCTACATTGGCAAAGACTTTATGTCAAAACTCTGGTTTTAGATAGATGTTTACAGATCACTGAAAGGAATGAAATCAAAATAAATAAATAGAAAATTCAGAAGAGACTTGAGGTTGTTTCTGTTTTTCTTCTCTTTCTTGTGTTTTTTTGTCTGAATGACTGTCTATATTCATTGATGAAGCATTATACAGCCTCTTTGCCCAAGAAGAAACAAAAATAGAAATGAAAAAAAAATAAAAGAAGGTTGATGTAAATTGTTGGTATCTACCAACTCAGAAAACAGAACACACAAATTGATGAAGGAGGCACATAACATACAATGTATATGTAGGCATCATTTGCAGAAAATGGTTAACAGAGTGCAGGTGAGAGGACAAAGGGATGGGGGCTTGGCTTAGATGCCTGTGTTTTTTGTTGATGGAATATTCTTGTCACAGGAGTAAAAGATCCTAATTTAAAATGCACTGATAGCTAATTTGTGGTAAGAAACAAGAGAGGACTTGAATGGATTGGGATTGAAGAAAGAAAATTGCACAAAGTGAAGTTTTTTAATTTGCTTTTGGGTTACATATAGTACCTAAAAATATCTCAATCTTTTGGCTCTGTGTTGGTCTGGGGTCTCTTCAGCACTTGTATTTCCTGCTGCTGCCTAAAGAATTTCCACTTTGGCTGCATTTTGAAATGTTTGGGCAGCCTGCAGAGCATTTTTGTATCTACCATTATGAGCATTGACATCTGCTCCTGCCTCCAAGAGAGTCTTAACAACACCTGCATTTTGCAATTGCATATATGAAGCCGCCTGAAGTGTGCTGCCATATCCCCCACCTGGAGCATTGATATCTGCTGCTGCTTCCAAGAAAGTCTTGACAATAGTAGGGTCATCCCTGTATGAGGCTGCCTGAAGTGCACTGCCATATTTCCCACCTGGAGCATTGACATCTGCTCCTGCCTCCAACAGAGTCTTGACAATGGTTTCATTTCCCTGAAATGAGGCTGCCTGGAGTGGACTGCCATATTCCACACCTGGAGCATTAACATCTGCTCCAGCCTTCAAGAGAGTCTTGACAATTACTTCATTTCCCTGAAATGAGGCTGCCTGGAGTGGACATCCATATTCTCCACCTGGAGCATTGACATCTGCTCCAGCCTCCAAGAGAATCTCCTCGTCTACAGTTACGATGTCTACTACTTGTACCGTCACATGACGTCCATCGTTATACATTCGTGTTACTTCTATAACAGTTCTGAGAACACTTCCGACCTCGTCTACAGTTACCAGGTCTACCCCTTATACCGTCAGGTGAGTTCCGTCGATATATAGCCGTTTTACTTCGATACCAGTTCTGAGAGAACCTCCGACCTCGTTTACAGTTACGAGGTCCCCCACGTGAAACACTTCGGTATATAGTTCCTTTACTTCGATATCAGTTCTGATAATACTTCCGTCCTCGTCTACAGTTACCAGGTCTACCCCTTATACCGTCAGGTGAGTTCTGTCGATATATAGCCGTTTTACTTCGATACCAGTTCTGAGAGAACCTCCGACCTCGTTTACAGTTACGAGGTCCCCCACGTGAAACACTTCGGTATATAGTCCCTTTATTTCGATACTAGTTCTGATAATACTTCCGTCCTCGTCTACAGTTACCAGGTCTATTCCTTATACTGTCAGGTGAGTTCCGTCGATATATAGCCGTTTTACTTCGATACCAGTTCTGAGAGAACCTCCGACCTCGTTTACAGTTACGAGGTCCCCCACGTGAAGCACTTCGACATATAGTTCCTTTACTTCGATATCAGTTCCGATAACACTTCCGTCCTCGTCTACAGTTACGAGGTCTACTTCTAATACCGTCACATGAGGTCTGTCAAAGTATACAACCTTTACTTCCATAACAGTTCTGAGAGAACCTCCGACCTCGTCTACAGTTACAAGGTCCACCCTTTATACCGTCAGGTGAGGTCCGTCGGAGTAAAGTCCCTTTACTTCGGTAACAGTTCTGAGAGAACCTCTGACCTCGTCTACAGTTACGAGGTCCACCCCTTATACCGTCAGGTGAGGTCCGTCGGAGTATATTCGTTTTCTTTCGATAACAGTGCCGAGAGAACCTCCGACCTCGTCTACAGTTACAAGGTCCACCCCTTAATACCGTAGGGTGAGGTCCGTCGGAGTAAAGTCCCTCTACTTCCATAACAGTTCTGAGAGAACCTCCGACCTCGTCTAAAGTTACGAGGTCCACCCTTTATACCGTCAGGTGAGGTCCGTCGAAGTAAAGTCCCTTTACTTCGATAACATTTCTGAGAGAACCTCCGACCTCGTCTACAGTTACGAGGTCCACCTCTTATACCTCCAGGTGAGGTCCGTCGGAGTAAAGCCTTTTTACTTCGTTAACAGTTTTGAGAGAACCTCCGACCTCGTCTACAGTTACGAGGTCCACCCTTTATACCGTCAGGTGAGGTCCATCGAAGTTTGTACTTTACCTCCTCTATACTTCGATAACAGTTCTAAGAGAACCTCCGACCTCGTCTACAGTTACGAGGTCCACCTCTTATACCTACAGGTGAGGTCCGTCGGAGTAAAGTCCCTTTATTTCGATGACAGTTCTGAGAGAACTTCCGACCTCGTCTACAGTTACAAGGTCCACCCTTTATACCGTCAGGTGAGGTCCGTCGGAGTATGTACTTTATGTTCTCTGTACTTCTCCGATAACAACTCTAAGAGAACCTCCGACCTCGTCTACAGTTACGAGGTCCACCTCTTATACCGTCAGGTGAGGTCCGTCGGAGTAAGGTCCCTTTATTTCGATGACAGTTCTAAGAGAACCTCCGACCTCGTCTACAGTTACGACGACCACCCTTTAATACCGTCAGGTGAGGTCCATCGAAGTTTGTACTTTACCTTCTCTATACTTCGATAACAGTTCTAAGAGAACCTCCGACCTCGTCTACAGTTACGAGGTCCACCTCTTATACCTACAGGTGAGGTCCGTCGGAGTAAAGTCCCTTTATTTCGATGACAGTTCTGAGAGAACCTCCGACCTCGTCTACAGTTACGAGGTCCACCCTTTATACCGTCAGGTGAGGTTCGTCGGAGTATGTACTCTATGTTCCCTGTACATACGACAAGTTAGACGTGTTTTTTATTAATGTGGGGGGAGACGGTAAAGATCCGGTAAAAACAGTGAAAAAACTCCAAGGGGAGTGAGAAAAAAAACAAGTAAAGGTGGGGGGGAAATAATTCTAAACCCACGGGGGGGGAGGAAAAACAACAAAAGATATTCAAGGGGGAGAAAAACCTCCAAGGGGGGGAAGAAAAACAATAAAACGTACTCAGGGGGGAGAGAAAACACTAAAAAGTAGTCAAGGGGGGGAGAAAAAAAGTAAACTTTTCAAAGGGGAGGTTTTAAAAAAAGAAAACTTTCAAGGAGGGGGAGGTCTAATAAAAGATTCTTTCAAGGGGGGTACAAAAAGTCTAAAGGGGGGGAGAACAACAGTTTTAGGGGGGGGGGGAAAAGAACCCTTACATGAAAGGTGGTTAAATAAAGTAATTTTGAGTATTTATGTATATCTCTATGATCTATGATGTTCTGTTTTTTATTGTTCAGGAGTGACCGAGTTATGATATGACTTGTCGAGCCTTTGGGGATTTTTAGAGGTGATTACTAACATATGTGTTGAATTCTCACCGGCCTTTTCAACTAACTCAACTATCCTTTCGCACAACTACTTCACGCTCGCTCTTCTCTCTGTCTCACTACTACCTCGCCTAGTTCTTCCTTAAACTGCACAGTGAAGACAACTAAACAAACCGAACTAGTGCACTAACATTTGTTTAACGGCTCTTTACGGCTTTTACGGCTCACAAACCATTACAAAAAAAAAAAAACTTTTCATTAAACACTTAGCACTAGTTTCTACTACCACGGCAGGCCGTACGTGTTTCTGACAACCCTTAAGAGCTTCTAGATATTGTCCACTCGCCTTTTTCTACCATCTATTTTACGCCCCCCCCTTGTTCTTAACTCCCCCCCCCCCTTCCTTACACAGTTTTTCACCTCCCCCCTTTCACCCCTTACTTTCATCTCCCCCTCTCTTACTTCCACTACTCCCCCTTACTTTCACTTCCCCCTTTACTTTCACTTCCCCCCCTTTATTTTCACCTTCCCCTTCCTTTACGATTTTCCCCCTTTTTACCCACCTTTCTTCACTCCTTTTCAAACCCTCCTTTGACTTTTTACCCCCCCTTTCATCCTCTTTATCGTCTCCCCCCTTGTCTAAATAAAAAACACGTTAACCTTGCCATATCTGTACTTCGATAACAGCTTTAAGAGAACCTCCGACCTCGTCTACAATTACGAGGTCCACCTCTTATACCTACAGGTGAGGTCCGTCGGAGTAAAGTCCCTTTACTTCGTTAACAGTTTTGAGAGAACCTCCGACCTCGTCTACAGTTACGAGGTCCACCCTTTATACCGTGAGGTGAGGTCCGTCGGAGTAAAGTCCCTCTACTTCCATAACAGTTCTGAGAGAACCTCCGACCTCGTCTAAAGTTACGAGGTCCACCCTTTTTACCGTTAGGTGAGGTCCGTCGGAGTAAAGTCCCTTTACTTCGATAACAGTTCTAAAAGAACCTCCGACCTCGTCTACAGTTACGAGGTCCACTTCTTATACCGTCAGGTAAGGTCCGTCGGAGTAAAGTCCCTTTATTTCGATGATAGTTCTGAGAGAACCTCCGACCTCGTCTACAGTTACAAGGTCCACCCTTTATACCGTCAGGTGAGGTCCGTCGGAGTATGTACTCTATGTTCCCTGTACTTCGATAACAACTCTAAGAGAACTTCCGACCTCGTCTACAGTTACGAGGTCCACCTCTTATACCGTCAGGTGAGGTCCGTCGGAGTAAAGTCCCTTTATTTCGATGACAGTTCTGAGAGAACCTCCGACCTCGTCTACAGTTACGAGGTCCACCCTTTATACCGTCAGGTGAGGTCCGTCGGAGTATGTACTCTATGTTCCCTGTACTTCGATAACAGTTCTAAGAGAATCTCCGACCTCGTCTACAGTTACGAGGTCCACCTCTTATACCTACAGGTGAGGTCCGTCGGAGTAAAGTCCCTTTACTTCGTTAACAGTTCTGAGAGAACCTCCGACCTCGTCTACAGTTACGAGGTCCACCCTTTATACCGTCAGGTGAGGTCCGTCGGAGTAAAGTCCCTCTACTTCCATAACAGTTCTGAGAGAACCTCCGACTTCGTCTACAGTTACGAGGTCCACCCTTTATGCCGTCAGGTGAGGTCCGTCGGAGTAAAGTCCCTGTACTTCGATAACATTTCTGAGAGAACCTCCGACCTCGTCTACAGTTACGAGGTCCACCCTTTATACCGTCAGGTGAGGTCCATCGAAGTTTGTACTTTACCTTCTCTATACTTCGATAACAGTTCTAAGAGAACCTCCGACCTCGTCTACAGTTACGAGGTCCACCTCTTATACCTTCAGGTGAGGTCCGTCGGAGTAAAGCCCCTTTATTTCGATGACAGTTCTGAGAGAACCTCCGACCTCGTCTACAGTTACAAGGTCCACCCTTTATACCGTCAGGTGAGGTCCGTCGGAGTATGTACTTTATGTTCTCTGTACTTCTCCGATAACAAC
>ML180324.1:4456-18754 GCA_004369135.1 Dendrothele bispora CBS 962.96 | reverse complement strand
TGGTCTGATATTTAATTTTCATTCAAGAAGTGCCTAGTTCCAGACCATCAATCAGCACCAAGAGAGGTGGATCCATAGTCATTCAATCCATATGAGCTTGTTAACACCTCTGCCACAATTTTGGCTGGCATACTTCAATGCAGCTATTATAATACCCTTTATATATTGAGCATGTTAGTCTACCTGATGATGTTCACTTCTTCACTCTCTTGTTCATGACAATTCTTCAGTATACATGGACTGTTTTCCTTCTTCTTAATGTTTTTCTTTCCTTTTTTCAGTTGGGTTCGCACACATAGTCGTATTTCTTGCTCGTATAGATGTATTGAAATATAGAAATAAATCCCAGAAGAATTTTGTGCTGAATAATAGACCAAATACATGCTGGTAAACGGGTCTAACATACAAAGCAGAAGAAAGAAAAGAAAAGGGAAAGGATACCAGGTATGATATTACTTAAATAATATAGATAAACCTATGTTCTTTCGTCCCAAGACTTTGCTCTCTGCATGCATATACCCCCACCTCCCAAGAAAGGAAGAAAAGCTAACACCAAATGACACGCTCACGTCCCAAAAAATCATGAATCAACTGCAGGCAGAGTAACTACCCAAATTTACAAATTTAAACTTGATCTTAAGCCGATCCAGAACCGGAACGAGAATGTCTATTATTGAATGAATAATTGGACACATTGTGTCCGTTCATAGTTTCATTTGTTGGACCCGACTCTGTGGTTGGTGTTTGCATGAAAGTGCTACTGCGACCAGCGAGATAACTCGGAGGTCTTGTTTCTGTGTTTTTTTGGACTATAGCATCAGGAAAAATACCTTTAGGCCATGGCACCCAAAGTTACCCATGGTTTTAGGGTAAAATTTTGAGTGTGCCATGGTGGTCTTGGGACTGTCCCAGGGTAGCCTGAGGCTGTGGCAGTAGATCGGATCAGAGGCAAAAAAGAAGGAAAACAGAAAGAGAAAAAGGAACAGAAACAGAGACAGAGACAAAAAAATACAAATGAAGTAACTCACCTCTTCCTCATACTTCTCTAACCTCTTGCATCCCACCACCACCAGAAGCGCGCCTCTGTCAAATTGATTGAAAGATACGGTAGGTGATTGTATGGTGTAAAGACAAAGTGAATGGACTAGAGGATTATCTATGATGTGTATGTTACTTATACTACATGGGACGAGCAAAAGATCATGGTTGTGGCAATGTACAATAGAGAGTGAGTTATCAGTGGTGACAGCAACTCGGAAGAAGCTGCATGGACATTTGATGGAAGTGTATGGGAACAAGATAATAGAATGATAAAAAAATGGACTGATGGAATGCACTGATGAAAGATGAGGGTTCATGTGGTTATGAGAATCTCTGGACAGCTTTAACAATGGTCTTCTGTGATGTTGATGGAATGATGAAGTAGTATTGGACCTGGAAACATGATGAAGGGAGGGAGAAGAACTGTGGCAATTTGTGATAACCCTGGCCATCGAATGTGAATAAATGGGTGCAAACCTTTATGTGAAATGTATGTAAAACCCTGTACCTGTCTCTGAATCTGTTTGGTTCGATTACTATGCCTATTACTTAGGCCTCTATATTTATTCTTGGACAAGCTTGACAATTCAAGTAAGTTGCTCTTTGTCAGACTTGTAACTTATTGCCATGCCAAAAAGCATGGTAAGCCGCCCAAGATACTCAGCTTTTAACAATGTGATAAGAATCCATATAGCATGTCAGTGTTACTATGTTGACTGAAAAGAGGAGTTGTCCTTACATGCAACTTTTTGCCTTGGCGAGTCTACTGAAGGCATTGACTTTCCTGGCCTTGTAACAGCTGATTGACAATCGTGGCAACCAGCAAATACCCCCTTATCATATTTAGAAAATCAAGCAACCTTTATGGTAAGGTACCACATCTGTCTACCAATCATGTCCAATGTGTACCCCTCCTAGAGACTTCAAAACAACGGCATTTCAATATTACCCCTAGTACCCTATGAATCATTAATAGATCGCATTTGAGCTCACCAGATCACATGTAAAATGCGCGGCTACCTCACCAACACACTAGGCTCAGTGTCAGTGAGATTGATGAAGAGCTGTTTCCCTCAGTCTCCAGTAGGTGACATCAATGACTAATGAGATCTATTTTCAAGTGAGGCATTTGCCATATGAATTAAAGGTATAAAACCAGTACAAACTAGTCTTAATTTCCAAACACCATCTCATTTTATTGGATTATCATCAAACCATGTTGGATGATTCCAAGCTCCATGCAGTCAGAAGACATACATGGTTGGCAGGACTTTCTGCAGAGTATCGCATTTGAGGGACTATTCTATGGTAGGACCGCACATAAAATGATCTTACCATGAAATTCACACAGAATTTGTCAAAGGAATTGAATGTGTATTTTATACTATGACCCTTTTTATATTCAGGTGAGCCACAGATACTTAGCTTGAATTAATGACTTTATGGATTTGCTTTATCAGTCATAGGGGATTGAACAGTTCATATTCTCGAATCTGTTTACTTGCAGCTTCTACCATAATGTTCCTCTGTTCATCATGCGCGTTTGTCAGAGATTTAGTGGACATCATTTTGCAGATAAAGTCATTTCCAGACACAAGATCCTTTGATACCTCCTTGGCTAGCACAAATACAACACTTTTAATTGAGATTATAGTGTCTCGGATATGTGTAAGAATATTGACATTAGGCTCTATCTGTTTGACTAAGAGTGTTTTCTCAAACTGTTTCTTTTTTGTAGTACATCTGTGGAGATGTAGTTGTGGTTTGGAGGGCATGGATCTTATTTGACAAGGGATCAAAATATAGATCCCTTCTTGGATTATGCATGATAATAACCTTCAGTAAGAATTTGCTAATGATCATCAATTTGACATGTACTAATTCCAATTGTGCAGCAGCTGCAGCTGTAGATATTTATATCCAAATGACAAATTTCCAAGCAGAAGATGTAATAAACATTCTTGACAGTTATCTGCATCAAAGTAAATATTGACTGACAGACTTGTAGACTGGATGGGCTTGGATCATCTTTCCAGTCTGTCTTGTATTCACAAACCTAGTTGCCACCTTACTCATTGCTGTTAGAGCTTGGTAAGGCTCTCCCTCTTTTTTTTTGCATACTGTACTATTTCGACCAACAGTTCATGGGGTGTTATGCGTTACGCATTGATTTCGTAAAACATCAGTTCAGAGGCCAAAAATGTGTGTTATGTTTTTGAATGCCGGCGTAGCCGGCCACCCAAAATACACCTTTTTTTGGCTAGTTGTGTGACGAAAATGATATGAAACCAGTTCAGAGCCCTGTGTTATGCATTACGATTTTCAAAATTAACTAGTTCAGACCCCTGTTGTTATGCGTTACTGAACTGTTGGTCGAAATGGTACAGTACTATCACCATCTCATGACATGTGCTTCAGGCATTATAGACACTTTCTTCAAAAAAATCAAACTGAAAGTTCAAGGAAGGGTCATATTGAAAAGTTCCTTGTGCTGTTGATTGAGTCTGGAGGTGTCTACTGTCTTCTCTGCGTCAATATCTATCTTTCCTTTCAGATGTTTTGACTTATAGGGTTTCAGGTTGTATATGGTGTTATGGCCGCAGTGGCCCCATATTTTATAGGCACAGATGTTGTCTCTACCTTGGGGCCACATGTTTCTTGCTTGTATCTTCTATCTGTTATTATCCTGGCTGCAAATCACAAGACACACTGTGATTCTACACTACAAGGGCAATCATTATCACAGTCTCTTCAATTTGCACCACCTCCAGAAGGTTCTAGTAGATTGGTCGATTCAGGTAAATTTCATTCTGGTCTTATATTTAATTTACATTCAAAAAGTGACTAGTTCCAGACCATCAATCAGCACCAAGTGCAAGAGAGGTGGATCCATAGTCATTCGATCCAAACGAACTCATAAACACCTCTGCTACAATTTTGCTATTATAATACCCTTTATATATTGAGCATGTTAGTCTACCTGATGATGTTCACTTCTTTACTCTCTTGTTCATGACAATTCTTCAGTATACATGGACTGTTCTCCTTCTTCTTATTGTTTTTCTCTCCTTTTTTTCCATTGGGTTCGCACACATAGTCGTATTTCTTTCTCAGAATATAGAATAAATAGACCAAATCTGCAATGCGGAAAACGGTGGCCCCAAGAAAGTAAACCAAAAGAAAATTACGAATAAAATATGGTGGGGCTAATCAAAAATGAAACGGAGCATCGCAGTAGGGAGGCCCACTGGGCCTGGCCCAGTATCTTACCTATCTACGAATCAACATACCTTCACCGTTGAATAATCCTCGCTGCAAATGGACAGTACTTAAACTCCCGAGTCTTTACTGTCAACCTCTACTCTCTCATCACCAACTTCCCTAGATAGCCTCACACTGAAAGTTGTTTAGCTTAAGGCCGATGTTCATGATTAGGAGCCCGGGCTTTTTTTTGTGTGTGACGTACTTCATTGAAGCTCCACTAGCAAGATTTTCGAGCGGGGCCCACAAAGATTTGACTACGGTTTGATGAATAAAATGTGGGTCAAATTTTGCGTTGCAGATTTGGTCTAATCCCAGAAGATTTTCGTGCTAAATAATAGACCAAATACATTGCTGGTAAAACGGGCCTGACATAGAAAGCAGAAGAAAGAAAGAAAATGACCCGGAAAGGATACTAGGTATGATATTACTTAAATAATCATATAGATAAACCTATGCTTCTTTCGTCCCAAGACTTTTGCTCTCTACGTACATACATATACCCCCACCTCCCAAGAAAAGAAAAAAATTAACACCGAATTAACACGCTCAGACGGAGTACTAACTACCACAAAAAGTTCGAATTCAAACTTGATCCCGAGCCAATCCAGAACCAGAACCAGAATGTCTGTTAATAGTATTATTGAATGAATAATTATAATTGGACACATGACTCGGATGTCCGTTCGTAGTTTCGTTTGTCGGACCCCCCGACGATGTGCCAGTGGTCGGTGTTTCCATGAAAGCGCTGCTGCGACTGGCGAAATAACTTGGGGGTCTTGTTTCTGTGTGTGTGTGTGTGTGTTTTGGGATGATAGGTCGGGTCAGAGGCGAGTCGAAGAAGCAGAAGAAAAAAAGAAGAGAAGAACGCACCTCTCCCTCGTACCTCTCGCATCCCACCACCCCCAGCAGCGCTCTCACTCCCAGCCATAGCGACGCTTGCTAAATTCAATGGCATCGTTGCGCTCGAAATCGAATTCGTGTTTGACCCCCCTGCTCCTACTCCTATGCCGCCTATGCCGGTGGTAAAGGGGGTGACGGAGGAAACAGGCCGAGTGAATTTCCTCACATCCCAACCTTTCTTACGATATAACCAGAAAAAGACGGCCCATAGGACGAGCACGAGGATGCTGCCTAGGACGATGCCGGTTATGATGCCTGGGGATAGGGTTGTTGAGGAAGATCCAGATTGGGAGTTGGAGCCGTTGGGATTTGAGGGGGAGGAGGGGCCGTTGGGGTGGTTGGAAGAGGAGGAGGAGGAAGAGTTCCATGGAGGTGCTGGAGAGGTGTATGTGACACCTCGAGCGTCGGTGGAAGTGATGAATGAGGTTGTTGTTGATGATGTTGAAGAGGTTGAAGAGGTTGAAGCTTCGTTCTGATTGTTGGTGGGTGAACTACTGGATGGGGAAGAGTCTTTCGAGCTGGTGTTGGGAGACGAGTTCTGGCCCGGGGAAGATGGAGATTGGGAGTTCTGTGAAGTGGAAGGAGAAGGAGGAGGGGGGGAGTTTGGTGCGACTACTTGGGAAGAAGGAGAGGTGGTGGTGGAATCGCAGTGGGTGAAAGTGTTTCCGTTGGTTGATGCGATGTCTTTTTGGAGGAATTGAGAGCTCCATTCGCTTTTTTGGTTTTTGTTTGTTTGTTTTTTGAAAGGAAAAAATGAAAAAAAAAGTATTATAATCGACTCGGATAAGAGGCGGAGGAAGTGCTTTTTTGGGGGGAGACACTCACTAGAACCAAGACCCATCGCTCCAAAATATTCGGTTGTACATCGAATCGAAGATTTTGATGTTTTGGTTGCATACGGCTGTTTGGATTTGGGCTGGGAACCTGGCGTGATATTAGGATAGAAATAGGTATATGAGTATATGAGTTATATCACGGATGTAGTACCACCTCCATGTACGTATAACAATAATAACAATAACAAAAAAAGAAATAAAGAAAAAAAAAGACAACTCACGATTGATTCGTATTAGGAGAACAAAACTGTCCTACTGGACGATTGGCGGATAGATAGATCTCGTATGCTCCGGAGCCAGCGTCGAAACCGTTCGGTGCGTGGGAGAACCCTTGTTGGCATCTATAAAGCGTGTATGTGGTAAGTAAGTACGCAGTAGTAGCAACAGTATACGTGACAGTGCATCAGCTGGAAGGGAGCATCCAGTGCGCGGGCCCGGGTGCGGACTGTTTATGACAGAAATACAGAAATGCAGGTTTAACTCACGTTAAACATAGCATACTGAGACCGAACGCGATCGAGTTGCAACAGCAGTCGGCTTTTTTTTTGTGGATGTGAAGTACCGTCGTCAGTATATCTCAGTTGAATGAAAAACCCGCGGGTCCGATCGTTCCAGAGGGTATTTTTTGAATAGGACTTACGGACTTGCTCGTTGCAAACGTCAGGTGGGGTGTTGGTGTTCATTACGCCTACGTGGACTGGATTTCACGATTTTTTTTTTCGGGTTAGAAGGTTAGAAGACGGATAATGGGTTCGAGGGAGGAGGAGGGAATGAGTAGAGTGTCGACGACGTACAATCTGGGTTACATATTTGCCTCACTCTCTCGTACGTCCGACCTAGTAAGTGAAAGAGGGGGAAGAGCTAGAGCGTTACTGAAAAGTTCCAAAGAACATGGGGGGGTAACAGCATTTTTACTCACAAGGTGTCTCTCCAACTACATCGGTATACCAATCAAGACCAGAGTCTGCGCAATTAGTGTTCTGAGAAAAGGAGGGAATAATATACGAGGTTATTAGAAGGATGAAGGAAACTTGAAGGAGTGGAGTGGAGACCATCACAAGTGGATGATCGATGATGGACGAAAGGAAAGAAAAACGAAAATAATGGCGTTTGATGGGTCCAGTGAGCTTGGCTAACAGCCCTAACACAGGATAATCCCATGTTATCCGTTGATGGCGTTCGTATGTATAAGGCACAATCTGCCATGCAGAGCACGATGAAACTTGATGGTTATAAATATGAGGATCAGCGGATATAGCTGTAACGAGAAATCACATCAGAAAGAAGTTGAACAGGGAGCTAGAAGTAAAGACGCGGGATGTCCCTCTGATGATCATGTACGCTGGACTCTCGTTATAACGTTGAGGCGCTGGTTGGACAGATCAGTGAGCTCAGATCAAAAACCTTATATGCCGACGGTGATCATCTCAATCAAACCCAATCGCCTTGTAAGGACGTCACCGCAACTCCACTCTTCCCGTTGCTGCTATACATGTACTTGTTCTTCTGTAAAGTGTATCGTTATTATGGGAGTGCCAGTGGTTGAAGCGAAAGGTTGCGTATGCGAACCTTATCAGTCAAATTCGCTTAGTCATTCATTTTATTTGTAATGGAAAACGATCCATCCGGGTGGAGTAAACTGAAAGTCGCTAAACAACCTTGGGCAATAGCTCCCATCATCCCCCCCAAATGGCTGGCCTGCTCTTCAGCAGTTTGCTTTTTGCCCTTCACTTTTCGTCGTCGTCTGCTGGAAATACGACATGTGCCGATTCAGGAATGGACTGGTATACTGACCTAGTGGGCGAGACTCCATGTGCGTTTCCTCTGCGCCCTTTTTTTTTTTCATTCCGTTTTGTTCCTGATATACGCCTCTTTTCTCTCTCTCTCTCTCCCTAGGTCGGACCTATGAAAGACTACGACAGATATGCAACAACCAATGTACGCTTTTAACGTTACCACTCCCCCTTTCCTTCATCGACCGGCCTCTTTTTCTTGCTCATCAACGTGTTAACCTCAACTGACGAATCCTTTGATCTTTATCAATTCTAGACCAAGTTGGAATAATGAACGTAAACACGCCTCCGGATTTCTGTGATGAACAAGTCGGTACGTGGTTCTGCCTGCCCTCCCCCTATTCTATATTTTCTCAACTCGAGTTCTCTCTTTTTTCCAGCGGACTGTTGTTGCAACTCGATATCCTTTGCGCTGAGCATGATGTGTCTCACGTTAGTGTCCATTTTCTTTTACTCCTTTTTACTCCTCTCTTACACCACACCTGTCGTCAATGTCTCTGATAAACATCACCGCCCAACCCTTTTTCCGTTCCTGGGGGTTCATAAAACTTGTTTCCCCTTTTCATATACATATAGATGTCAACAAGGCTTTTCTCAAAGTTCGACCGGTTTCGATGCAGGCAAAGGAGCGTATCAAATGTACCTTACCGCTGGGAGAGATGGGTTTTGTCATCCCAATACGAATCAATCGTACGTCCCCCCCAAAAAAAAACTCCACTGCTTTTGGTTTATTTGTTGGGGGCCCTAATTGGATTTTTTTTTTTTGACGTGGAACAGATTCCCGGACAACATCCAGACAGCTGTATGTAACCAAAAGATCAAAGTGTTCGACAGTCTCTATAGCCTTTTTTGGGGTGACGGGTCGTGGTTTTAGTGCGCTCCTTTTTTTGTTACGCGGGTTTTTTCCTTACTGACTGAGACCGATTGGGGCGGGCCCCTCTTTTCTTTTTTGTTTTATTTTTTGGACGCCAAAAACAGTGAATTCACAGCACAAACGCTCACCAAAGACATCAACATCCAAGCCAACAACACATTCACGCACTGCGACTCTACAACGCTTCATTCTACTTCTGCTTCTGATGGTTCGACACCGTCCACTTCTTCATCATCCTCATCCGGAGCTCCCACTGGATTTGGATCTTCGGACAATTCGAATGGTAATAATAACAACAGCAGCAGTAGCAGTAGCTCCGGGATGAGTGGAGGAGCCATAGCAGGTATCGCTGTGGGCGCGTTCGCGTTATTAGCTCTACTCGGTCTGTTCTTTTGGTTTTGGAGGAAACGGGCGAGGTCGTATGGACAGAGAACGTATACGGGTCAGGTTATTATCGATGGGAATGGGCCCGATGGGAGAGGGGGAGGGGATAGTCCTGGGGGTTCTTTTGGTGGTCGTGAGTATATGTGTTGTTGCGTATATATGCGCTTTATGAGTACTTTTAACCTCATGAAAACCTTTTGTAACAGCTCGTAACCCAACATCACCCACGATGGCCCAAATCTCACCCTACCCTTACGCTTACTCTTCCGTGCCCTCCTCGCATTCTAGGACGTTCTCGCAAAACGCCCCTTCGAATCCTTTCTCTGGACCTGGTTCCACATCAGACTACTCGCAATCTCAATCTCAGTACCAGACTTCGTATTACCCACAATCTCAGTCTGGGTCTGGGTCTGGGTCTTCTGTTACTGGTTCTGGTTCTGGGTCTGGTTCCGCTTCGAACGCGAACTCGAACTCGAACTCGAGATCGGCGGCTGGGTCTGGGTCTGGTGCAGCAGGTGTAGCAGCGTCAAGCGTCGCACGAAGTAACTCGACGAGAAAAGGACCTTTGCCTTCTATACCTTCTCCTTCTCTTTCTTCTACTCAACAAGGGCAACTAGGGCAACAAGGGCAACAAGGACTAGGGCAAGGATCCGGACTCTATGACGATGAGGACGCTGGTGAGGGTGGTGAGGGTGAGAGACATAGAGATGCTGGACCGGTTCCGGAGAGTATGTTGCAGAGAGCGCCGTCGGGGAGGTTGCCGCCTGCGTATGGGGAACAGTTTGGTTAGAGAGAGGGGGTTTTGTTTTTGGGAGGGAGGAGGGGGGGTTGGGAGGGGGAAAGGCGCTAGAAATTTTTTGGTGTATACGTGTATCTACAGTCATCTGGCCGTCCGTGAGACACCTGGACTCCTTGAGACAAACACGAAATATGTCTATTTATTTCTACATTTCACTCTTCTTTTGATGTACCAAAGTGGTTAGGAATAAAGAAATATCCTATACAAATGTTTTGACCAAAGGATGAATGAAACACGGATGATGATGATGGTTTTTTAGAAAGAATACTGTCAAAAATCACCGCTTTTGAGACGCGCTAAATTTTGAGACAGCCCTCTATACTCGTTTGGGCTACCTTTTAGGAGCAAAATTGGACTGATAATTTAGATAAAGATTAGGCCTACTAACTACAGTAGTTTTTCGAGTAACAAGGTATCCAAGAATGTCATACAAGGTGATCCGAAATAGACGAGAGGAAAGCGTGACAGGCTTCAACACATCTATCGACATTCTGTCACTTCTCCACTTCACTGCACTTCTTCTATACCGGAAAATTTCCCAAAATGGTCGGCAGACTCATGTCCGAACACATTAAAGTGCATGAAGAGACAGAAACAATGATGGTAGAACCGAGAAAGGAGATGAAAATTGAGAATTGAGACGTGTTACAAGGCTGTCACAGTGTCTCAAGGACCTCAAAAGTGTGACATTTCAATCTTTTTGAAGACTCATGTATTATATTTGATAAAGTACATATTTTGGTCACTCTTTTTACTGTCAAACAGACTTGAGAAGGTATTATATTAGGTGGCCAAAAAATATTCGGTGGCAGACTAAGCTACAGAGTGATAGACAGAGATCTTAAATTACTGTCTCACGGACGGCCAGATGACTGTATCTCTTTTTCTTTCTTTTCATCTTGCTGCTCGAGCATTTTCTTTGATTTTTATTATTATCGTTCTTGACTTTTTTTCTCTTCCTCTTTTCCACTGGGTCCGTTGTGCTTTTTCCCCCTCTTTTTCTTTCTCTTTCCTTCCCCTTCTTCTTTTCTCTATCAAAAAGTCGACTTTTCCCAGCCGCCCCACCCCTTCTAAAGGTCAAAGTCAAACTCAAATGTCAACGTCAACCCTTCTCCAAGCCTCCTCTCGTAACAACTAACAACATTGGACATATTTTCTTATGCATGTTTTTTTGTTTTTTATTATATACATACTTACCTACATTTACGCATACATCATATACTTAAGTATATTCATACAGTTGCTACTAACTGTTGCTGTCCGTCGGAGGAGGAGGAGTCTACTCCAGTTCGGTTAACATGTACATCTGGATTCTGCCATCAATGCGTATCGAGCTCTATATGCCTCCAGGAGCTAGGGACGTGTTATATGTATACACAGACGCTCCGACCAGGGATCCTGCCGTGTATATAACTAACCAGATTATACATAGTGCACTTGAGCAACTTACTTATAGTCGATACGCAATTCTTGATGCTGCAAGGCTCGGTAGTAGGGTCAGTATCCCAGTATCCTTTCTCCGAGTCATATATCAAAGAACTCATGTACTTATGTTACAGCGCCTGCTGTTTCCTCTTTACTAGAAATGGATGACTACCTTCATCAATTCATCAATTCTTAGACTCGGATGTTAGAGACGGGTTGTTGTTCCTGGATCAGTATCAAGGTGGCGCGGGACCACGGGTCGATATATGACATGTTACAAGCTGTATTAAGTTTAAGCTCAGAGGACCATGGGAGTCTCCCCTCTCCCATTCCTACAAATCTCTCTCATGACACACAGCTTCCTACAACTTCTCGGATTGTTACGAACGAAAACGAGTCTTCCTCTTCGTCTGATTACAGGATTACTTGTTACATATCAGTTCTAGTTATGATCAAATTCCTAGGACCCGGGGCTACGTAGTCTCGTAACCAGTCGTCTTGGAATTAGCACTATTTCTGCGCTGCCGGACTCAGTGTCCGAGCGGGCGCAAGACGGATGGGGACGAGACTAGTAGGGCCTACGAGGTGAAAGGCTCCTGGCTGAAAGCAGCCTCCTACCCAGGCTACGGGTCGCTCCGTCAATTTTCAATCGCCGATCAAACCTTATTGAATTCGGGTAGAGGTTTTAGCTCCCCTAACGCCTGGCACATTTCGGAGCGTGCCTTGTTTGGCAAAAGCTTGGCGGCACTCGCTTGGAGCTTGATTTCCCCGGCTTAAACATTGTCGACACACTATTTCTTCCTCCTCACGTAGTATTTGGGTCCGGAGTAATGTATATAGCTCTAGTAGATACATGATGTCTTTGAGGTAGTCCTGATTGAGATTTTAGCTCATCAAGCATGCTACCACCCCATGGATTGACTTAACTTGTTATTCATAATGTTTTAAGTAAAATAATGAACGATGACTCTTTTTAAGATACCCAACTCCTTTCTCAATGTCAAAGGGTTCCTTAAATGCCCTCCGAAGCATTAAAAAACCCAGACGAAGTCGGATTGCACAGAATTCGGAGGATTCGGGCGGAAGCGTGTTCCGCCAAGCTTTTGCCAAACAAGGCACGCTCCGAAATGTGCCAGGCGTTAGGGGAGCTAAAACCTCTACCCGAATTCAATAAGGTTTGATCGGCGATTGAAAATTGACGGAGCGACCCGTAGCCTGGGTAGGAGGCTGGGCTGAAAGCTGTAGTTTGTTTATACGGTTATAACATAAATGGGTACGGGATACCGTATGGGTTTTTCTTTTGGAAAAACCTTTCGCCTATGTAGCATGCAGCTGTGCCCTGTGGCTATGATTGCATCATCCTATGTTGCTTCTTCCGTGTTCTGAGAGCCAACATCAAGATGTTAGACTGCTTCCGAATAACGGGTTAAAAAAGTAGATGATTCTAATGATGTAGATTCGGAAACATTGGAAATACTACTTATTGATGAATGATGTTGAATGTTGTTAAATCATGTGTACACTGCCTCTTTATATCATTTATGTCCGTCTGATTGTTGTCATCACCCAATGAACATATTGAAGGCCACTTGAGAGGGCAAAGCAAGAACTACGCTCTTCGATACCCCAACTCATGATTCCTTCTTCTTCTCTTGTTTTTGTAGTGTTCTCCTCTTTTTTTCTCCTTTTCCGACCCTTCGTATCCGCGCAATTGCACACAGAATGCGCGGATACAGGGATGGACTGGTATAAGGACGCGGTTGGGGAAACACCCTGTGAGTCGAGTGGTGAAATAGCTGTTCTTGAGCTTCGGGGTATACTGACTGGTCTTGGACTCGTGTTGGCACAGGTACGACATATCAGAGATTGAGGCAGATGTGTAACCCCCAATGTAGGTCAAAATCCCGTGGGGACTAGTTACTTGTGGAAAGGGAAGATTGACTGTAATGTAAAGACCAGGTCGGAACCCTTAATACCAGCCTTCCTCCTGATACCTGTGACGATCAAGTCGGTGAGTGGAAAATAAATTGCTTTTTTCCTCGATTTATTTAAGAGTTCTAATGAACATGATTAGGGGATTGTTGTTGCAACTCGATATCGTTCAGTCTAAGCATGCTATGTATCACGTCAGTATTTAGGCCTGAAGCAGGCTCGAGGCTGTTCTTATAATTAATCTGATTCCTTTCCTTGGATAGCTGTCAGCAAGGTTTTACTAAGGCGACGAACGGCTTTGACGCACCAGCTGGAATGTATCAGAAATATCTCACTGACTCTGACGGTTCGACTTGTTCACCAGTGAATAATAAAACGTAAGTATTAATGACATTCAGCGATTGTACTTGCTCACCTTGGATCCTCATCAGTTTCCCGACCAATATTCAGTCAGCTGTGTGCAAACAATACAATCAAGATCTTTGATGCTATGTATACTAGGATTTGGTGGTCAGATGGGTCATGGTTCTAGTACGTCCTCTCAGTTCACTACATTTGCTATCTACCAGGAGAACTCATCTATTCATACCATTTGAAATGAAGCCGGTGGACTGAAGGCTTTCTGAAAGGAAACATCAATTCCACATCCGGAAACACCTTTACACATTGCGCCTCTACAGAACTGGTTGTTCCCAATGGTAATACCACATCGGACTCGAGCTCCTCAGCAACCTCCGCTACAAGCTCAGTCGCTGCAACGAGCCCAAGTTCCGTTTCCGACAACAACGACAGCTCGAACGGACTCAGTGGAGGTGCGATAGGCGGGATCGTCTTAGGTGCGGTCGCGGTCTTGATACTTTGGGGTTTTTTGATATTTCTCTGGAGAGGAAGAAGGTCGAGAAGGCGTACTTTCAGGAAAAGTGCACCTGGACTTCCGACAATAACACCTTTCATGCCAATACCAGGAGAAATGGCTCAACATCAAAGAAGTCAGCAGCCTGTGGTGCAAGGATGGACAACGTTTGCTCCCAGCGAAGGAAGTTATGGAAG
>ML180323.1:0-18769 GCA_004369135.1 Dendrothele bispora CBS 962.96 | reverse complement strand
TTTCGAAGTTTGCGTAGACGTTTGGATGAGGAAAGGGAGACAGACGTTGATGGATCGGAAGGGTCGTGCCATGCAGGGGCTTTTCCGTGTTTGAGGTTCGGTTTTGGACGAGCTTTTCGGTGGGAGGAGGACGAGGACGAGGACGAGGATGAGGACGCGTCGTCCTCGTCGTCTTCATCATCGTTTTCAGACTGGTCAGAGTTGGAGAAAGTAGGACCAGGTATGTTGGCATCTCCAGAGTCTATAAAGAACAACTACAACTTCTTCAGTTTCCTCTAAAAGCGAAAAAAGTATAAAGAAAAAAGGAACATACATCCCCATCTAATAGATTTTCCATTTCCCTGCCTCCTCCAACTTCCATATCTTCATCATTCTTGTCCTCTACATCCTCACCATCCGCATCCTCCTCGTCCTTCCACGCAGCGCCCTTCTTAGCTTTGCCTTTCGTTCTAAATGTCTTTCCAAAAAGTAAACTCTCAAGTCTTCGTTCTTCTTCGTCTTTACTTGCATCGTCCAGTAGTGCTTCCAGCCTTGAGTCGTCGTCTACTTGATGCGTTTTAGAGAGGCTTTGGGACAATTTTTGACGTTTTCGAGCGTGTTTTGGCATCTTTTTTGACGTCGGAAGAAGTGGACAAGGAAATTTACGCTTAGGTAATGCGCAAATCGCAGTAAGACGGACGCCGCGACGCGGATTTGCAGTAAATTAGACGGACGCGTCTACAGAAGAAAGGACTACCTCAATTACACCAAAAGAAATCGGTACAGTTCTATACACAAAATACAACAGCTAATTGTCCTTTTTTTTAGTTCATGCTTACAGCAAAGGGGAATTGTATTCAAGCGTCAACCCGAGCTTTAACCCAGACCTTGCCAACGTCTTTAGTCCAGGCTCGGTGGTGAGATGGAATTTTCGAATCCAGTCCTCGCCATTCCGATGGACTGGATGGCTTGCAGAGACGAACAACGAGAACTCTTCGAGTTTGCAGGGCAAAGAAAGGTCGGAATCGGAGCCAGAGTCGGAGTCAGAGTCGGAGTCACCGAAATCGCTAATGGACTCGGGCTCGAGTGATTCTTTTTTAACCCAGGAGGGCGGCGGGGCATGTCGAACAGAGCCGCCAAAAGAACTGTTCGTTTTTCGTCGTCGGGATTCCACCATATGCAGTATAACCTTTGGGTTGTTTGGGAGGTGATGTTGTTTTGGGATTGGAAGCTCGATTATGTGTAATGAAAGTCTTTTTAGACGTGGTAAGAGGATTATCTGTTTAGGTGACGCAGACAACTTCTTGTTCGAGTTTGCGAAATAGGATGCAGGAAGGGTTAGGTGTTTGAAGAAACCATGAGGTCGCGTTTCAGACCCTGCAGAAAAGTGGAGGTACTCGAGTCTAGGTGTCAAAGCGAAGACCCGTCCGAGGTGTTTAGTCGTGAACATTCCTCCGATGACGGTTAGTTCTGTGAGGGAGTTTGAGGAACGGGTGAGTAGAGACAGTAATCCCTCGGTCAATTCTGCCCTTTCATTGTTGTCGTAGCGCATTTTGACGGATTCAAGACGCAAACAGCTGAGCGATGGTAGTATGAGGCGATTGAAAAGATAGACTATCGGCTCAACGTCGTCAAACTCCAATGTAAGCGTCTTTAGCGTACTAGAACGCCATCGCTCGGTTAAATAACCCCAAGATAGTGTTGAGAGCAAATCAGGAACGTGTCGGCCTAAGGATATGTTCAAGGTCTGTATATATGGGAGCATTTTCAATATGTTAGGGACACGAAACTTGAGCTGCTCTGTGGTTCCCACTAGCTCTAGCCTCGTAAAGTGATGGTAAGAAAAGGTAAGAAAGAGAGGCCTGTGCAGATGGTCAACGTTTAAATAACGTAAATTTGGTGCATTCTGGATGATGTTTTCGTAGAAACTTGAACAATCGTCATCGCTAGGATCATTGTCCCCTTCCGAACGCAACACGAGGGATTCGAGTCTAGGGAAAGGACCACACCGCGAGAGACTACTTGACCAGAGCTCAAAACCTGGGCCGCTGGTATCTTTGAAAATGTCGCATGTTAGTATGAAGCAGACCTTTTGCCAACGATAGCCCTCTTGCATCAGCGTTAGAAGGATGGCCCAGGCATCAGGCCGGAGCTTCTGGACCAACTCGTATTTCTCTGGACCAGTGGGGTATTTATCGAGTTCAAGTGCTTCTATATGAAGGTTCAAGGGTACATGCGCGGATTTGCGAAGGTAGAGGTGGATCAAGGAATATATCCTTCGAGGTATGTCCAAGTCAATGTATAATGAGGACCACAAGACGGGTTGGGACATGACAATCTTCCTCCAGCGTGAACAAGTCTGAGCGAGGTCAAGAGTAGCCGGCAATATCACCCTAGAAGGATGAGTGACGTTGATGGAGAGCGCATACGTCGACGAACAGTAGAAATTGAAGATTATCGTAAGAACTTCCACGGGCAGTTTGCGAATAGGTGCCAGAAGTCCTCTCTGCTCGACCAAATGTCTTTTAACCTCGGCCCTTTTCTCCTTCAACTCGTCCAGCGCTTGCTGCAGCCCAGCAATTTCCTCGTCATAACGATCCAAGTCCTCCCGCAGGTGTTGCACGAGATAGGGTATTTGCGCTGCTTCCAGTTCGGATGGAACGTATCCAGCACGTAACTTCTCCGAAGTCAATGGAGTGTAAAAGCTTTCTTGTACGTCAAACTTGGCCCCGCAGCGAGAGCAGAGGGTAATAGTTTCTTCGTCTAAGTGATGAGGAGTTTCTGAACTGGTAGAGTCTGATGATTCGGAAGAGCCACTTGTGACCGAAGGCTCTTTACCAAAATTGAAGACGCTGAAGAGGTTACTCAAGAAGGGCATCGTTGGTTGCCAAGTAGGGTGGATGAAAAAAAAACTGGATTTCGTCCAACACTAGACCGGTGCTTCAACAAAAAGCCAATAAATTGGATTAAATTCCTATCAAGAAAAAAAAAAGAAAGGTAATTAGATACTCACTACTGGAGTTTACAGAATTTGATAGAGTAGCATGGGTGAGAGTCGGGAGCGAGTCGGAAGCGTGACCGCCGCACCGCGCGCGTTATTTTTTTTCTTACCAGTCACCCACAAACAACCAATACTTACCACCTAGTATAGCAGGTCTAGGACATCCAAAAGCTCGGACTCAAGCCTGAAGACAAGTGCTTAAGCGCTTAAACTGTGACCTGTCCCTGCCGTGACTCAACACCAGGGTTTCACGAGATGAAGGGCGGTCGCCGAGAATAATCTAGTATCTACCCCTCAGGCCTCAGGCCTCAGGCTCTGTTGTTGACCCCCATGACAAGTAGGTAGGTGGCAGATTACACAACGTGTTAGGCACACGCGGAACCATTCAGGTTGACAGTGTCGATAGATCCTCCGAAGTCTTGGAGCATTTTGGAGCTGGGATGATCATATCGCATCCTTCTGAAGAGCTCTCAAACCTTATGCCTCGAAGATCTGATAAAGTACTTCTGCCGTGAAGTCTAAATCTGTCTCTCTATCCAGTTTTTGACGACAATGCTTCAAGCTACAAGGTCAGTGACCTAACACGCAGCTAGTGACGCACGCAAAAATTTACTTCCAAAACTACTCGACGGTCGTCCGAGATGCCCAAGTATTTTGGCTTTCGCTGTCGCCGACTTTCGTCAGCTGGCACCGTATGTTGCTTTCACATGCATCAAACTTCGTTCGGCGCAACTTCTTGCCATCGTATTTGCAAGTGTCTTAAATTGACTCCCTAGCTTCCCAAGGTTCGTTGCATGACTGCAGCTTGAGTTAAATTGCGACCGTCATGCGTGCGGAATACGTGACGTTGGGTATGGAATCTACAGAGACCGTGTGGCTTGGCTTGCCAAAGGACTCAGAGCTAGCGGCTGTACTGATACGCTCGGGTAATCGGAGGAGGAGTTTCTAACGAAAATAGTCCCCCAATACTAGATATACTCGGACTCAGTGGCACGATACCTTATTTAATGCAAGAGATAACTCACTGGTGTTCTCGGTGTACTGATAACTAGCACATGAGTCATCAATATGTTACGATTCACTTATAACATTTGTACTGTTTAAACATTCTGACCACCTTGCGGCTACGCTGGAGTGGCAAATAGATATCTCGTCCTCCTCTGCACCAGAAGGCCTTTTGATGTCTGGCGGCGGTCGAGTGGAGTTTGAGAACCTCCTGATACATATAATCAAACGGCGACTACACCGTAGTCTCTTCGAAGACCTCAAACTCAGAGAAGTACTAGTAAAGGAAGTATAGATTGCATCATTAGGGTTCCTGTATCCAATGATTTTGCGGCATGAGACCATTAGCTCTCGAGTCATAATTACATGCGTGAGTGGGCGCAGCTATAAGTATCGCTACCCCAAAACTCCATCGTTCCCCAAGTCCCCCAACAAATCTAAGTATGAGTACCGCACTCACACCTTTTCTCATCGTCGCCATTCCTCTTTGGCTTTTATCATTTATATATCTTCTTTCTTCGTCTCTTGAGACCTCGTCCACCTTATCCTCCGGGTCCAAGAGGCTATCCATTAATTGGCGATCTCTTCAATGAGGCATCTAAAAACGTCGAGCAGCATGAGTGGGCAAGGTACTTGAAAATGGGAAAGGAGTACAACTCTGATGTTCTACACATCAACGTTCTCGGGGATCACAAACTCATTCTCAACTCTGCCAAAGCTGCTGATGAGTTATTGGAGAAAAGATCGGGTCTCTATTCCGATAGACCTCGTAAGAATATTGTATCTGTTTTTTCAGTATTTAGAAACTAACGGTTTTTTTAGAATTCCATATGATGAGTGGCTTGTGTGGGTAAGTTACTATTTGACTTCCTCTCTTTCGTTGGATATTGAGTCTCTTCTTTATCCAAATCAACAGATGGCATTGGCATTTTGCAAGTAGGAAACCGTTTCTCCAGTAACAATTATATATGTTCATGACTAAAAATCCTCTATATCAGCCATGTCTTACTCAAATACATGGAGGTCTGTAATCTCTGGATGTATAACATCGTTCTAACAGGTTTTATTTTTCCAGAGCTCATCGAAAAACATTTCATCAAGACTTCCAAGCCAAAGCTATTTCAACTTACTGCCCCTTCATTCTTCGGTCAACTTCAAATTTCCTCAAAAAGCTTGCACCTGCTGAATACAGTCCTTTGCATATGCTCGACATTGAGCATGCGGAACTTGATTCCTATGTTCGGAAGTAAGCCCCAGTCCCTTTGTTCTCAGTGCTGTTTGATTATCAAGTTTCAACATCCAATCAGTTATGCTGGTTCAACTATTTTGCGTGCTGTCTACGGAATGTCAACACAAGAAGAATTAGATGATTACGTCGGACTTGCACATCTCGCTTCAGAAAGCCTTATCGCAACAATGAATCATGGCAGTTTTTTTGTTGATTATCTCCCATGGCTGAAGTATATGCCAGGTGAGCAATGAATGTCAACTGATATAGATTATGGATTCAACATCTTGGCTTGTAATTCAGCTTGGTTTCCGGGTGCCTCATTTAAACAAAAAGCCAATACCTGGGCACCTATGGTATCTAATCTCATCAATGAGCCTTGGAAGAGATTGAAGTCCTCAATGGTAGATATAACTTTCGTTAAGGGTTATAGTATATTCCTTAATCTTTCTATTGCTTCTTAGGCGAATGGAACAGCACTCCCTTGCTTTGCAACAAATAATCTGGAGAGATCCAATCCAGTATCAAACCTTGACGTTGATTCGATCAAAAATAACGATTTCGACCCAGAGATAGAAGAGGTTATCATTAAGAATTGTTCTGCAGCTGCATATTTTGGTGGGTGCTACTCAAAATCTCTTTCAGACTACTTATAGCGATCAAATTTGTTTCATTACAGCTGGATCAGACACGGTCTGTATTTTAATCTATCCTAAAATGATCTTTACAATTTATGATGTTTGTCTGGAATTCTAGACAGTCTCTCTTGTCATGTCTTCTATACTAGCCTTATCTCATCACCCAGAAGTGTTGGAAAAGGCTCATGAAGAATTGGATAGAGTTATTGGCACTTCTCGACTGCCTGAACTCCATGACAGAGACAAGCTTCCTTATCTACAAGCATTTATAAAAGAGGTCGAGAGAATGTATCCTGTTGCGCCACTTTGTAAGTTGATCTTAGTGCCATTGGTATCATCAATCATTGTATACATCATCTTCTCTTTAGCTGTTGCGCACAGGGTCATTTCCGATGATATTTACGACGGGTATTTTATTTCCAAAGGTATAGTCAAATCCAGAGCCTCATACCCGGGTAGGATATTGATTTGGTCTTTGACAGGGACGACCGTGATTCCCAATATTGGGTAGGTACATTTATCAAGTGCACTTTGTCAGAGCTAACATTTCGAAATCTCAGCGCGATTCTTCACTCTGAGGAGCTCTACCAAGATCCTCTCAAATTCAATCCAGATCGCTTCTTGCAGAATGATAAAGATTCAAAGTTATCTCCTGATCCCGAGATAGTCACATTTGGTTTTGGAAGAAGGTCAGAATTAAAGCCAGACCTGGATATATGTGATACTGATCTGTGTTGAAGAATCTGTCCTGGACGACATTTTGCTCTGGACAGTGCATGGACTCTTATTGCTTGCCTTTTAGCTACATGCGACATTACTGAGCCCTCGGAGGAAGCCCGAAAATTTTCCAGAAAGCCCGACCCTGTGCTTGATTATTTTGATGGATTGATTGTGTAAGTGTCATCTATAGGTCTTCTTAAAACAAGATATGTTAATGATTATTTTGACAGTCATCCAAAGCCTTATAAATGTCGAATCGTTCCCCGTTCAATTACTGCTCTAAATCTCATGAAGGCTGGTTATGAAAATCAAATGTAAAAATTCTCCTGTCTTGTATGCTTATTACTCCAAATTTCACTCCCATGACCTGATTTTCTCTCCTTTCCCTTTGAAAATGAGAAAAATGAATAAGGCGAAATCGATAGAGACAACAAGACGGAGCAGATGAGTGGCGCATAAAAAGAATTTATGGAAGAAGATATTTGTAAGAAGTCCCCCAAGAAAAATGGATAACGAAAGCGAAAAACAAAAAAGGGGAAAAAAAAACCAAATGACAATTATTACCCCTTCCCATATCTACATCCGCACTCTATTGATACAACCTCCGACAAGGACTCGGTATCGACTTCACCTCATCCAAAAGCTTGGTGCTAACAGCACCCCCTCCATCAACACCCTGTCAATGTCTTCCACTGACCTCCGCCTTGATCGCGCAAAGTTCTCTGGAAGCAACACAAAACCAAAAGTATTCCCCTTTGGAATACGCATACGAGGCCTTGATCCTCTCCACTGGGTTCCCTAAATGCCCAATTATCGATAAGTCCAGCCCAACAATCGGCTGCGCATACATCATGATGGCTTCCCACATCACGTTTGGCCGTTTCGCGGATTTCTTACTGCCACCCCTACTACCAACGGTGCTGGGTGACATTGATTTGCCGACATCTTTCTGAAAAGATATATGAGCACGGTCAACATGTTGCTTGACTAATTCTAATTCGGCCTTCATCATGTTACGCATAAGCACGATCTCGGCCCTGCTTTTCACAGACATTGCAGGAGCCTCATAGTCGGTGGTATCCTCTCCAAATCCTGGAACGGTTGTAAGAGATTGGGACAGATTCGTTCCCAATCTTGCTTGATCTCGCAAAATTGGTTAAGGTGATCGAGTCCCATTTTCTCTCCAGCTTCAGCGAGCAAGTCCAAGATAAAGTTTTTCTGAAGATGTTTCCGCAAACAATGTTTCGAAGGCTTCCAATCAACAAAACTATCTAGGATGGTATTGAACCTAAGAACGAGACCAACAATCATCAATGGTGAGCCAGCGTCGATAGATTAACTTGAAAACCTACATGTACACAAGGCGCCTGGCGGATTGGGAACCGTATCCATAGCACCAGACAGCCACGTCATGGAACATGGAGTACATACCAACGTCAACAGCTCACTACATCAAAGAGACATATGTATGCACGCGTATCGCGTCTCGTTCTCTGCTTCACGCATCCAAATCCACACCTAGACACCCCGCATCTGCTTGTATTAGTTGTCCGTACGTATACAGCAACCGTACCCCGAAGGTCTGCTTTGCTCAGCACCATCCCTTCTTCTCCCACCACGGTTCTTTCGACGCCCAATCCCACAGCATATCATTCACATTTCTTTTCCAGCCATCCACCTCTGAACCATCACTAAAGATTCTTTGGGCCTATTATACGGGACCTTTACGAAAACAATCCCATTAAACATCGCGTTCTCGGAACAAAAAAGAAAACAAACTAGAAAGCTCACCATATGTCCTCTTCCACCGTCGCAAACGTCAACCTCCCACCACCACCTCCCTAGAAAAACTCCTCGTCATCCCCGTTCCTCCTTCCCTCGACTTCCCATTCCCTCAATTTCTTCTTACCAAGCTCCCTCTGCCCGCTCCATTCCAACCCAAGCGTCTACTTTTCGTTTCTGAGCCAGTTACACGCCCAATCGAGATCCCCGACATAGACGAGTACGTGCACCCCGCGTTCTAAGAGACTTAGGAGGATGTCTTGAGCGAGGTTGAATGCTTGTCCGACGGTATAGAAACAAGGTAGAAGTTGGTCGGAACGAAAGCGGAAGGGTCGACACCGAGTTCGGTACGGATGGAAGGGAGGGAGAGGTATTTGGGCATGTGTCTGGAGTAGTAGAGAAAAATTGGGAAGGGGAAGAGAAGTTAGATTTAGAGAATCGAAAGTTTTGATTTAGAGTACTTACCAAAGCTCGGTATAACAAGGGACTTCCATTCCGCCTTTACAGGGAACGCTGATGTCGTATAGGCTTAATCCTGGAATTGAGAGGCCAGTCACCCGTTCAGCATTGGGAAGAGCTTCATCAGTTCGGACAAGAACTAACCTGCCCGCCAGAAAGATGCAGTGATCGCACTCTCACAAAAACGCTGCAGCAGCATCACAATTCACAGAGTCGTGTTGATCAAGGCAGGATGACTTGATCCATTTTTCGCAACGAGGAAGCTAAAAACAGTAAAGCAAACGTTTATTGACTGGATATAGCCAGGGAAAGTGAGAATTTGTCATACCGTTTGCTTCATTGCGACGCAAGTGTTGATGTCCAGTACAGGGGGTCGACTGGCTGCAGTACAAGTCATTTTGTAGTAGGAGCTGTACATGGCATAAGTGTCGGTCCTCCCGGTTCCTAGGTCAAGTTACTATTAGTCACGGGGCTTCCGTGGTGAAACAGGACAAAGAAAGAGCGGAGAGTAAATACCAATCATGACGGAAGTAAGATTAATGGGTGTCGGGATGTACCGGCTCTAAATGAGTAGAATGGGTACAGTTGGTGAGCTCCGGGTGGAAAGGAAAACGAATATGGGGAATAAGGGAAACAAACACACCGTAAGATTCGCCTGCCATACGAAACTTCCTTCCTTTCAATTGCGAAAGGTTTTCGAAGGATATCCCGACAAAGGCAACCATGTCTTTGGCAGCATCTTCAGTCACGTAGCCGGTACCAAACAATTTTTGCGTTATCTGACCAGGGACATTGTGGGAATGTAAAGCTGATAGGTGATGACAACTGCCAGTGGCCACGTACGGCCACGTACTTCCCCGTAATCTGCGTATGAAACCCGACTCCGATAGGTTGGCCAACGAAAAAGATGTTCGCGTTTGTGTTCCAGGACTCGGAATGGAGTTTGGGACCAGTATCACCGGGCACCTGGTATAATCCTAAGAAACACAAGAAAAACAATCAATGGCTCGTGTTTTGGATAGAGAGGAATGCGTAAGGACGCACCAAGCTCGACAAATAATTCAATTGCAGACGATCATCCAGGTCTTCCATTGGTTCAAAATATCATGTCGTCTTTCGCTGGGGTGTTCCTGCTCTCAAAGAGCTAGAAGAGTACCACAGTATATGTCGGGCCTGACCGGTGTAAATACCTGCATGGTCAGAGTAATGCACAAATAGCAAAACCACAACGCACTTGATCCTAACGCTATATCTCGGAAAGAAAGGGTGCTGCGTCGTCGTAAAGCTGTCGGAATTTCACACAAAAAGAGATTTGAGGGGGTGAATAGACCTGTTGACCCATCGTCAAACCAAACTGGACTGTTCCAATCAGAGTTGTTATTAGACTGAAGTGATTGCTGAGTAGCTGCGACACTCGATGAGGCTGAGAACAGACCCAGTAGGACAATGCAGCCAGTCAAGAGTGCCATCTTCTGGACCGTGGGGGTCGGAGAGAAAGGACCGTGACAGTGAGTAGACTATTTTTGATTAGTGTTTTGTCAACGCATTAATACGCGTCAGGAAGGGGGCTATCAGGAATGCTAAAATTTGCATTTTGAATGGTAAAGTGTCGCACTACGAACAGACAGACGAGTATGACCTGGGACTGAAGACGAGGGTCAGTGCTGAACGGTACAAGATCAGATGACCAGTGGCTGTGACTCGCATGGGAGTTTCTAAAGCTAATCTCGCTATCGTGTTGACTACCAACAGCTCACTTTTCGAGAGCGATAGGTATTGCTTTGTTCACTCATGTTGTGCTTATGACTGATGAAGCTTGAAGTCTTGTAAACTCCCTACAAAGAACTCCACAGCCTCCAAAGTCCTCTTTCTTACCCGACTGGTTTCCTCCAGGTACTAAGTACTTGTGTCACTCAAATTCTGTGCTAACAAACTGCGATTCTAGCTACATCGTCTTGGCAATGCCTCGTACACTCCTTTGCACTACATGCCACAAAGAACTCATCACTTCTGACATTCCACCAAACTCCAATGGAGTCCCTTCAGATTTCGATATTCCCCGAATCAAACAGGTTCTTGCAGAATCCTCAGTTAATTTGGCAAAATATGATGCGCATATAGAAGAATTGATGGGTATTGTAGCTGGGCTCCAACAGAAACGCGCAGATCTCAAAAAATATATGGTTGAACATCAAAATCTACTGTCGTCTATGGGAAGATTTCCTTCTGAAATCTTGGGAGAAATCTTTGGTTTCTGTTGTAGCGAGTACGGTCTTTTGGTTAACGGTGAAATGCCACCTGAAGACCTCCAGGTCAACGCACCCGCTCTCATTCTTTCCCAGATCTGCTCTCGATGGAGAGATATTGTGATCTCGTCACCTTCGCTGTGGTCGCGGATGAGGGTCAACTTGACTTATCCTAGAGTATGCCACGCCAAGCCTCTCATCCAGCTCTATCTCTTCCGATCCAAGTCAGCTCCTCTGTCCTTACACTTGGTGTTATTTGGGATGCCTCGTGCTGGCCCGGAGGATACGGAACACCTCTACACAATGTCTGTCCTCGGTCTGCTTCTTAGGGCAGCGGAGCGTTGGGAACATGTAGACTTGGACACCAGTGATTTTTTTGGGTTTGAACTTGGGTGTAATCTTTTCCCGGATAGTGAGGTAACCTTGCCGAATTACCGACTTCTCAAGTCTCTCAACTTGACAATGAACGTTGACTTCTTCAATTTCAGAGGGGAAGATCAGCTCTGGCTGGGATCTCTTGTAGAGAATGCAACCTCACTCCGTAAACTCACTTTATCTGATTTCGATGAAGACATTGAAACGTCATTCAAAAACAATCAAATTACTTCACTCCAACTCTATGACCATGGTTATGGATTTCCTTTACCATTCATGAAAGAGACTTTCGAACTATTTCCCCATCTTCAGCACCTCGACATCACTCTTGGCGAACCACGCGTCCACAGGCGGGAAACAACCCAGCCATCAGAGTTACGCTCAACCATTGTGAAATCTTTGACTGTGCGGATAGCTTCATGGGACTTGAGCTCGATCTCTCCTGTCTTATCTTCACTCCAATTGCCATCTCTCGTCTCTCTTGAAATCTTGGTCAAACGAGGATTAGATTTCGATATCGATCCTCTAATGCCAAGCTTGGAAACTATGTTTCGGCAATCGTCACCTCCTCTTCAATCCTTCAAAATAGACAGCGGTCATTCCCTCACATCCACCCAGTTACTGGGCATTCTCTCCTGGGTGCCTTTACTCACAGATCTTTCCATTCATGTGATACCTACCATTCTTCACGAGGGCGTTCTTGCACAGTTGACTTATATTCCTGGCTCCAGCTCTTTTACGTACGCTCCAGAAAAATCCACCTCGTCCGTTCTTTTCCCCCGCTTAAGGAGTCTGGAAATCGGTATCAACTTGGAGACGAACATTGAAGAATTCATACCGGACACGGACTCTATCATAGCCATGATCGAGTCGAGGATAGCCCATTCAGTTGACGAAAACCATGACGATCGCTTGGTGGAAAACCTCTCCCACCTGACTGTTCTCATTCCGTACTTCAGAGACCAATCACAACGTGCTTGGGCGGAAGGATTCCGGACTACTTTGAAGAAACGTCTTCAGAATCACATGAATCAGGGTTTAACTTGTACGGTCACCTTAGGGGAGGAAAATTACAGTAGTTCTTAGATTTCATGGGATAATTTGCCTGAACCTTGAATCATCTAGTTTAAGCACCGAGGGCTACTAGGATCGAAGTAGCGAATCAAATGGGTTTCTTTATCGAAGGGTTGAAATGTATCTTGGTCAATTTGATGGACTTTCTTCGACTTCCAGTGCTTTTAGACTGAAGGAAATGTGGTAGAGTGTTGTATACTATTCCTTTTCCATGATGGGCCGGGTTATATCTATCCTTTTATTCTACCTGCAGTCAGCGATATCACGAGCTACAGATTCTAGTACATACTTTACATGAAACAGTACACAGTTGTTCGAGACGCTAATGTCACGACTATGTTCGATTGTTCTTGACATAACGAGAGTGTTGTTATTATTTATACCAGTGCTTGAATCAGTCAGAAAGTAGACGTGTCACTCCCTCATCGAACTGTCCCATCTCATGTCATGCATTAGGGCGCAAATCACTGGTAGGAGTGAGTACAATCCCAGAATACAGTGACAACGAAAGACTGGTGCAGCTGCTCGTAGTCGACAGAAAGACTTGCTCACTGACAAGGTCTACTACGTATCGCATGTTACTTTGCATCGATATCCTTGGGGCGACTGCCTTCAAACTGTCTTCTAGATCTTCAAAAAGAGAGAACACGATTCTTGGTAAGGAAAGTCAGTGAGAGAGAGGGGATTCACTCTGCAGATGTCGGACGGCATTGCATATACGAATATTCTTGGTTATTAGCCTGAGCATGGTACAGGAGATTGTGTATTGCTTGTTAATGTATTATAAACGGCCTTCTTAGGACGAGTTTCAGTACAGCTGACCGGAAGCTTATCATAACAAAGAGACATATATATGCACTCGTATCGCGTCTCGTTCTCTGCTTTGCGCATTCAAATCCCCACCCAAACACCCCGCATCTGCTTGTATTAGTTGTTCGCACGTATCCAGCAACCATACACCGAAGGTCTGCTTTTGCTCAGCACCATCCCTTCTTCTCCCACCACGGTTCTTTCGACGCCCAATCCCACAGCATATCATTCACATTTCTTTTCCAGCCATCCACCTCTGGAACATCACTAAAGATTCTTGAGGCCTATTATACGGGACCTATACAAAAAGAATGCCATTAAACATCGCGTTCTCGGAAGAAGAAAGAAAAAAAATTAAACAAACTAGAAAGCTCACCATATGCCCGGCACCTTCCACCGTCGCAAACGTCAACCTCCCACCATCACCACCCCTCCTTAGAAAAACTCCTCGTCATCCACGCTCCCCTTCCCTCAACTTCCCATTCCCTCAATTCCTTCTCACCAAACTCCCTCTGCTCACTCCAAGCGCCCACTTTTCATCCCTGAGCTAGACACATGTCCAATCGAGGTCCCCGGCATAGATGAGTACGTAGTACACCCCGCGTTCTAAGAGACTTAGGAGGATGACTTGAGCGAGGTTAAATGCTTGTCCGACGGTATAGAAACAAGGTAGAAGTTGGTCGGAACGGAAGGGGAAAGGTCGACACCGAGTTTGCTGCGGATGGAAGGGAGGGAGAGGAATTTGGGCATGTGTCTGGAGTAAAAAAAAAATCGGGAAGGGGAGGAGTCAGATTTAGAGAATCGAAGGTTTTTTGATTTAGAGTACTTACCAAAGCTCGGTATAACAAAGGACTTCCATTCCGCTTTTACATGGAATACTAATGTTATATAGGTTTAATCCTGGAATTGAGAGGCCAGTCCCCCGTTCAGCATTGGGAAGAGATTCATCAGTTTGGACAAGAACTAACCTGCCCGCCAGAAAGGTGCAGTGCTCGCACTCCCACAAAACGTCGTAGCAGCACCACAATTGAAAGAGTCGTGTTGATCAAGGCAGGATGACTTGATCCATTCTTCGCAACGAGGAAGCTAAAAACAGTAGAGCAACGTTTATTAACTGGATATAGACAGGTAAAGCGAGAATTTGTCATACCATTTGCTTCATTGGGACGCAAGCCTTGATGTCCAGTACAGGCGGTCGACTAGCTGCGGTACAGGTCATTTTGTAGTAAGCGCTGTACATGGTATACGCATTGGTCCTCCCGTTCCCTGGATCAAGTTACTATTAGTCATAGGGCCTTCATGGTGAAATAGGACGAAGAAAGAGCGGGGAGTAAATACCAATCATGACGGAAGTAAGATTAATGGGTGTCAAACCAGCTTAGACCATGCGTGTATTTTGGTCGTAGACTTCAGAGGCGAAGAGCGGGATATATCGGCCCTAAATAAGTAGAAAAGGGAAAAAGTTGGTGAGCTCCGGATGCAAACGACAACGGGGAGCAGGGAAACCAACACCTTAAGGTTCGCCTGCCATATACGACTTCCTTCCTTTTGCGACAAGTTCTCGAAGAACATCCCGACAAAGGCAGCCATATCTTTGGCGGCGTCTTCAGCCGTAGCCTGCACCAAAAAATTTGCGCGTTATCTGACCAGGGACGTTGTAAGATGTATAGCTGATATGTGATGGCTACTACTGACCATGTACTCCCGGTAATCTGCGTACGAGAATCCGACTTCGATAGGTTGGTCAATGAAAAAGATGTTTGCATTTGCGTTCCAGAATTTGGGATGGGATTTGGGACGAGTGCCGTCGAGCAGCCGGCATAGTCCTAAGAAACACAATAAAAACAATCAATGGCTCGTGTTTTGGACAGAGAGGAACGCGTAAGGACGCACCAAGCTCGACAAATAGGCCAATTGCAGACGAACATCCAGGTCCTCTATTGGTCCAAAATATCACGTCGTCTTTCGCTAGGTGTTTCTGCTCTCGAAGAGCTAGAAGAGTACAACGGTATATGTCGGGCCTGTCCGGTGTAAACGCCATATAGACATGCACGGTCAGAGTAATGCACAAATAGCAAAACCACAACGCACTTGACAGTAGGATCACAGAGATCGCTCATCTTGATCCTAATGCTATACTTCGGAAAGAAAGGGTGCTGCATCGTCGTAAAGCTGTCGGACTCTCGCACGGAAAGAGAACTGAAAGGATTACTGAGCAGCTGTGACTCGATGCGACTGAGAACAGACCCAGTAGGACAATGAAACCAGTCAGGAGAACCATGTTCTGGACCGTGGGGGTCGCGAGAGAAAGGACCGTGACAGTGAGTAGACTATTTTTGATATCGTTTTGATAATGGTGTTGACGCACTGATACGCGTCAGTAGGGGGCCGTCAATGCTAAAATTTGTATGTTGAGCGGTAAAGTGTCGTACTACGAACAGACGAGTATGCGACCTGGAAATGAAGATAGGCGAGGTCGGTGGTACTCACTCATGATCAGAGTCAGACTGAGGACAGTGGTCACTTCAACTTGCAGGTCAACGAGATCAGGTGATCAGTGGCTGCGACTCATGTGGGAATTTCGAGGAATGATCTCGCTATCTTGTTGACTACTACCATTAGCTCACTTTTCGAGAGCGATAGGTATTGCCTTCTTCACTCATGTTGTGCTTATTACTGATAAAAGCTTGTAAACTCCCTACATAGACCTCCACAGCCTTCAAAGTCCTCTTTCTTATCCGACTAGTTTCCTCCAGGTACTAAGTACTTGTGGCACTGATAGTCACTCAAATTCTGTGCTAACGAACTGCGATTCTAGGTACATCATATTGGAAATGCCTCGTACAATTCTTTGCACCACATGCCACGAAGAACTCGTCATTGCTGACATTCCACCAAACTTGCCATCCGGAGACGTGTTACACTCCAGTAGAGTCCCTTCTGAGTCCGATATTCCCCGAATCAAACAGGTCCTTGCAGAATCCTTAGTTGATTTGGCAAAATATGATGCGCATATAGAAGGATTAATGGGGATTGTAGCCGAGCTCCAACAGAAACGAGCAGATCTCAAAAAATATGTGGATGAACATCGAAATCTGCTGTCATCTATGCGAAGATTTCCTTCTGAGATTTTGGGAGAAATCTTTGGGTTCTGTTGCAGCGATTACGGTCTTTCGGTCAACAAAACAATGCTACTTGGAGACTTTCAGGTTAACGCACCCGCGCTCCATCTTTCCCAGACCTGCCCTCGATGGAGAGATGTTGCGGTCTCATCACCCTCATTGTGGTCGCGGATGACGGTCAGCTTTACTTATCCTAGAGTATGCCGCGCCAAGCCTCTCATTGAGCTCTATCTCTTCCGATCCAAGTCGGCTCCTCTGTCCTTACGTTTGGCGTCATTTGGGATCCCTAGTGATGGCCCGGAAGATATGGAACACCTGTACGCAATGTCTGTCCTCGGTCTGCTTCTTAGCGCAGCGGAGCGTTGGGAACATGTAGACTTGGACACCAGTCGTTATCTTGGGTTTGAACTTGACTGTAATCTTTTCCCGGATAGTCGGGTAATCTCGCTAAATTACTCACTTCTCAAGTCTCTCAACTTGACATTGAACGCCGACTTCTTCAATTTCAGACTAGCGGGAGATCAGCTCTGGCTGGGATCTCTTGTAGAGAATGCAACCTCACTCCGTAAACTCACTTTATCCGATCTCGACAGAGACATTCGAACGTCATTCAAAAACAATCGAATTACTTCACTCCAACTCTATGATGATGACTATGGATTTCCTTTACTATTTATGGAAGATGTTTTCAGACTATTTCCCCATCTTCAGCACCTCGACATCACTCTTGGCAAACCACGTGTAGCCGAACTATTTTCTGACCAGCCATCAGAGTTACGCTCAACCATTTTGAAATCTCTGACTGTGCGGATAGCTTCAAGTTCACGGCACTTGCGCTGGATCTCTCCTGTCTTATCTTCACTCCAATTGCCATCTCTCGTCTCTCTGGAACTCTTGATCAAACGAGGATTAGATATCAATATCGATTCTCTAATGCCAAGCTTGGACACTCTGTTTCGGCAATCGTCAACTTCTCTTCAATCGTTTAAAATAGACAGTGGTCATTCCCTCACACCCGTCCAGTTATTATACATTCTCTCCGGGATGCCTTTACTCACAGATCTTTCCATTCATGTGATACCTACCTTCAGCATTTTTGCACAGTTGACTTATATTCCCGGCTCCGACTTTCTTACTTACGAGGCTTCAGAAAAACCCGTCTCGTTTGTTATTCTCCCTCACTTGAAGAATCTAGAAATCGGTATCGACTTCGAAAAAAATGTTGAAGGATTCGTACCGGAAACGGACGCGATCATAGCCATGCTCGAGTCGAGGATAGCCCTTAACGACAATAGCATAGTGGACAAGCTCTCCCACCTTACTGTCCTCATTCCCTACTTCAGAGACCAATCTGAACGGGCTTGGGCAGAAGGGTTCCGTACTACTCTGAAGAAACATCTTCAGACACACATAAATCAGGGTTTTACTTGTACTGTCACCTTGGGGGAGGCAAGTTCCAATAGTTCTTAGATTGCGTGAGGTAACGTGCTTTCAAACCGTAATTATCTGGTTTCACTCCTGAACGTACACCTGTTTTCAGCACCGAGAGCTACAAATTGAAGTAGCGTATCAAGAGTGTGTGTTTACCGAAGGGTTGAAATTCACTTGCAGGACTTTCTTTGACTTTCAGTGCTATTAGACCGAAGGAAATTTGGTAGAGTGTTTCGTAGACTATTCCTTCCGAATGGCTAGGCCATATTTATCCTCTTATATCCTAAGTACCCGACGACAGGAATATCGCGTACAAGTTCTACATAGCACGAATCAGTAGTAGTACGTAGTACGCAGTTGTTTGGAACACTGATGTCATGACTACGTTCAAGAAACTGTCCTTCACATAAACAAGGCGAAAACTTTGCTGCTCTAGCTGCGCGAAGTATGCAAGAGGCTGAGAAAGTAGGTCTGACACTTCCTCAACAACGAACTGTCCCGTCTCGTGTCATGATATCGGACCCATCAGAGGCACAAACCAAACATATTTGAGGGAAAGTACAATCTCAGAATGCAGTGGTAACAAACCACTGGTGCCGCTGGTGCCAGTGAAAAGAAGGACTGAATGGCGAACAAAGAGCGGTTGGCTGAACGAGTCTACCCGACGCGTGCTATTTTGCAAACTTGTGCAACTGTCAAACTATCCTGGATATCTTCTCGAAACAAATTTTAGGTAAAAACGATCAGTTTTTATTGTTAGATACAAGGGCCACACTTGGCAGATGTCGGACGGTTGACCCATCGCCAGACCAAACTGGACTGGTCCGATCAGAGTTATTACTAGACTGAAGCGATTCCGAGCAGCTGCGACACTCTATGCAACTGAGAACAGACCCGGT